>PVIR01032772.1:0-18310 GCA_004026965.1 Petromus typicus
TCCTCTCTTCTCCTCTCCTCTCCTCTCCTCTTATTCATGGCCAGATCCTCAGACCTGATCAAGGGCTGACATGACACTAGCTATTGGACAAAGGGTGTGAAGATTCATTCATGCACGTTGAGTAAGTTCTGGAGAGTGAATGTATAGCACGGTGATTACCACTAATAACACTGTGTTGTACCCTTGACATTTGCTGAGAGAGACCACGTTCTGATGCATGAAGTTAACTACACAGGTGATGACTGTGGTCATCATTTCACAACAGATTTATACATCAAAACATGACAGTGAACACCACAGATACATTCAGTTTTTCTGTCAGCTACCCCTCAAGAGAGCTGGGAAAATACCTGTTTGTGTATCTGAGAATAGACAGACAGGAAAATTTTCTTCTCTTTTATCTCTGAAGTGCAAGAATTTATATAGATATCTTTTCATTTGAAATTCAGCAAAGTATACTAATTTTGGTGGGTATTTATTATATTATTTTATAGAGGGATAATTCAAGGTCACTGTTCTACATAGATAAGTCAGAACTAAAGAAATATAAATCAAAAGATGGAGTCTCAGTTTCTCCTTTAAAGAGAAGAGGCCATTATTTCAGTTCAGCTTGGTTAGAGTGGTTGCTAGAGTCAGCCCCACATTCCTGGTTGGGCCATCTACTCTGTGATTGGCCGCTGAAAAGGTTTCAGTGAAAGCTAAGGAGCAGATGTTCATTGACAGGCAGACACTTGCTTTCAAACTCCACAGAAGTCCTTTGAAGCAGGTACCATTACTGCCCTTTAAGGCTGAGGATGTATAAGGTTAGAAAGAAAAAAAAATGATTTGTGCAAAGACACCCAGTGAGGTGGGACAGCCATAACTCACACTCAGATCTGCTGTGTGCAGAGCCCATACTGACAGCCACGTGACTGCCCATCATAGAAGCAGAGGAAGTATGTGTAAGCTGCTGTTGTGCAAGACAGATTGTGGCTCATGACAAAAATACATGAATTGAGAAAATTATATGGACACAAGTGGGGTGGAGATTCTATTTTCTACTCCTGCAACTAGATAGATAGTTGCATCTAATGTGTCTGACACAGAAATGGGCCATACTGAAGACTGTCTTTTATCAAGAAAATTATTTTCAGAAATAATAGTAGAATGAAATTAACACCGGCCAAAAAAAGAATCACAGTGAATATTTTCTTTCAGTAACTTTGTACAAGTGTATCAATCTGCAAATAAATCCAGCAGAGAAAATGAATGAATCAGCAATTTCAAATTTCATTAACAAATTGTTTTGGAAAAAGAATTATACATATGTATTTTTTTTGGCCATAGTAATGGATAACATTATAGCACCTATGAAGGATTCAATAAAACTAAGATATTTATAAGAGGCACAAATGAATCAACCACTAAAGTAATGTGTTTATTTTCTCAATTTGTTTTGTAGATTTAAAATAATTAATTTAAAAGAAGAAATATTGTATTTTAAAATTATCAAAATTAGTTAAACTATTTCATGTAAATTTGCAGCCACAGCACATAACACATATCTCATGGTTTGAATTCCTCTTTGCTATTTCAAAGTTTAGCACAAAATTAATTTCTAAGCAGTTACACAAAATGAGAGAATTAAAGCAATTCAATTTCCACTTCCTTTGTGCACCTAGCATTGTTTCTATGGGTTCTGCTTTTTATATGTATGCATATAAGGCCTGGGATGGTGTTAATCACAGCTGCTCAGTAGGTCAAGGCAGGAGGATCACAAGTTCAAGACCAGGTGGGGCTACATAGTGAGACTTCATCTCATAAAAATGAAAAGGTAAATGAATATGGGGATGCATGACAATGCTGTACCCCAGAAGCTGAACGCAGTAAGTGCCAAACAATGGTTTGGAGCTTGAAATGAGCAAGTTTTCCTGTGTTGGGGACTAAGTACATAACAACACGCTGTTTGAATCAACTCCCAACTATAAGAACATTATATTATTAGAGAAGTAATAGGATGTGGCAATTCAAACTTTGTTCTTTTTTTTCTGGTACCAGGGATCGAACTCAGGACCTTGCACTTGTGAGGCAGGCCCAATACCAATGAGCTACATTCCCAGCCCCAAACTTTATACCTATTGCTAAAACTCAGCTGTACTCACAGTGATTATTTACAATTTAGACCAACAGCACAATATATTTTTAGAGAGAGAAGTATTTTATACCTGAATCATTTAAAATCACAGACAGAAGGACTTTGTTTTATTAGCTCATAATAACTTCTCCTACAGAAAATGCATCCCCTTATTTCCTGCTATTTCCAAAGCTAAAGAGATTTACCTTGATATGGAGGATTCTTGTGAAGTTTGCTTATAGGCAAAAGACCAGATGGAAGGCACAATTTTACCCTGTATCTTTCCCCCTTTAATCAGTGTGTTAGGAGGCTATGATGGTTACATCACTAACAGCCTTCTTAGACTATGTCAGAAACTTGACTATGGAAAGAAATAATAGGATAGAAAGGAAAAAATGTAGAACTGGGACCCCTGACTGCATGAATGTATACTAATGTGATTCGCCAAGAGTCTCACCCTTTTCCCCTAAGTTACTTTTCTTGTTGCTGAGAGAAAATATCCAACTCTAAAAATTAATGGAGGAAAGGTTTATTTCAGCTCACAGTTTGTAGAGGTTTCAGTCTATAATCTCTGAGCTCCACAGAGGGTGGCACAGAAGAGGGACATCACACAGGAGAAACAGTTCATGATAGTCAGAAAGCAGCAAAAGTAGCAAGCAGCAAATGATGGCAGTATCCCTCTTTCTATCTTATATTCTATTCTGGCTTTCTAGATCTAGTCACCTCCAGAAAGGTCCACCTATGACTGCATGAGGTTTTGGAGGGACCTCTACATACAAGTCATAATATTCTGAACCTAGACTTCCAAAACTCATGCATATCCTTTTATGCAAAAGGCATTCAGTCCATCTCTAAGAGTTAAGACATGGGTAAAGGCCTAACAGTTTCAGAATTATTGAAAAGTCCAAAGTTTAAAGACGCTTCTGAGATTTAAGGCAAAGCCATAGTAGCTGCAAGACCTTGTTCAAATGAAAAGAAAGCTGAACAATTCCAACCTACACAAGGTAGACATTTTCATTCCAAAAGGTACAAAGAGTAAAGGAAGGGGAACAAAGCAAGACCAAACTCCAGCAGGGAGAACATGAATCCCAGTATTTCCATGTCTAGCATCCAAGGCAATCCACGGCCAATGTGAACGCCAAAGGGCTTGGGTGCCTCTGCCCCTGCAGCATTATGTAGCTGCAGCTCTTAAGGCTTCTCTCTCTTTGGCTCTGCTTTCTCCTTGCAGTTTTCCTGCAGTCATCCATGTTCCTGGATTCTCTAATCTTCTGGGGTCTCCCTTACATCTTTAACTTCAGACCCACAGGTTCACAAACTGTCATCTAGGAGCACACCACCTGGCATCCATGCCTTTTTCTGAAATCTGGATCTTCTGGAGCCTGGTCCCACAACTCTTGCATTCTGCCTGCACCTAAAACCAGCACCACATGACACCAGGATCTGCTCCCTGCTGGAGCAGTAGCCAGGCTTCCCTCTCTCTTCGCTGTAGGGGTCCAGTGCTTATGAACCAGACCCTCCAAGGAACAAGCCCTCTAAGCTGCTGCCATTCTAGAACATGGTGCTCCAGGGCTTTCTTCTCAAAGAAATTCCTTTTACTTTTGAAACCTTGAGGCTTTTGCAGGGGCTAGAGTCCTGATGTTTCTTGTGATGTCCCCAGGTGATATTTTTCAGTGTCCTATTCCTTCTCAGCAAACAATTTGTCCTCTGATCTATCTGTGTAGTCTACAGCTTTATGGGAACTTCCTTTTGGGCCAAACTTATAATGTTATAAATCATCTGGCTGGGATTTTTGCTTTTTATTTTCAGTGTAGATATGGCTAAAAGCCCCTAGTACTAGCCATGCCACAGCATCAACATTAGACTATCCTGAAATTTCTTCTGCAAGATCAATTAGTCCACTACCCTTAATCTCAGTCTCAGGAAAAACCTCTACATATGAGCAGAATGAAACATTCTTCCAAAGAATGACATACATTATATGGAGTCCAACACCTTTTTTAGTCCCTTTTCCCAGAAGAAAATTCCTAAATGTTGTCTTCACCAGCAGCATTTCTATCAGCATTCTGGTCTTATTGATATAGAGGAAATAATTCCCAACTTGCTAGGTGTCAGATATGTTGAATTTGTGTATCCCAAAATCAAAGAAAGAATTTTAAGGAAGAACAGAGGTTAAGAGCAGGAAAAATTTATTGTGAGACAGCTCCTCAGAGATAGGAAGGGACCTGAAAGTGAGTTGGCAATGAGCCTATTTCTGGAAGGAAATTTTATGGAGCAAAATCATGAGATGGGCATAATGTGGGTCAAACTATGATCAATCAGTAAGATTATAAGCAGAGCTGCTTGGGTAGCACTGATCCAGTGGGGAAGCAGGCCTTGTGGCAAGCATACATGGAAAGAATAAAGACTATTTTAGGAAAGGATAGATCTGGAGGTCTTAGTCACCCACCTGGGTGACCAATGTCTCCCCAGACTTTATTGGAGCAGGTGATTCCAATTATCTCATCCCCTGTGAGGTACATAGGCTTGGTCATTTTGTCTTTATCTTGAAGCCTGGCTTCCAATAGATTTGCTCAGCCATAGTTTTAATGTGTTCTCATTCTCTCCATCACTCTGGTTCCCTTGAGGGCCTAGCTCTGTCAGAATTCTTATAATACTTCCATTTAACTTAGCTGTCTGTAATGTTCCTTCTTCTGAAGAGGTTCCCCTAACTGCCAAAAGGGGGAAAGGGACAACTACCATTCTAATTACTTTTGGTTGAAAGGTCTGTAGTTGTGATGAGGAGTCAAAGATATTCTCCAGAAGGTCTATCTAAAGACCGTGATAGAATCAGGCAGTCTTGTCTTGGATAAGTCTGCAGGAGCCAAAGCCAAAGAGTTAAGTATCCATGGGCCAAATAATAAATTCAACAAGACTACCATGAATACAACCAACAAAATGTTTCTGGAAAGAAGAGCCAGTAGTAGCCTCCCATAAAGAGGGTAAGGAGAAGAAAGCCCAGGGAATTTTAGAGTCTGACATGGTATTAACCAGTCATTTAATATCTTGAACAGCTATTGAGATATTAGCAGAAGGATCAGGAATGTACACATAACATTTAGGATTTATAATTGCACAATCCCCATTGGGTTGGCTTGTCTAATGCCATTCAGTTTTGGAGGACAACTTGCCCGATTAATTTTATTTCTTCATTTAGGAGAGAGACACCCGCAAGTGTTATTTAAAGCCCAATGAGTATAGTTACTCAGAACTTTGATGTGTGGTATGACATTTCTAATCCTAGGGAAGGGATAATGATAGAAGCTAAATGATCATATCAATGAAACACAATTATATCATCAAGGTCGCAGATGAAGTAAGTTTTCCAGTTTGTCTGTATTTTGGGCATTCTTGCCTTCCAAAATGCAAAGCTGTGAGTGCATCCCCCTATCCACCCAGAAGGTAGTTAAGACCACAAACTGGTTCCACAGGAGTATGGAATGTATTGAGTTTCCCATCTAATTCCAGAGTGGTTAAACCAGTCTGATGTAAAACAATCTTTGACCTGTACTGTTATGTATACATTGCTTGGGGCAGGAGTGTGGTGTGTCCATTTTAAGTATTTAGTAGAGTTAGGGCAATGGGAATAGGGGTGATTGCTTTGTTTCCAACATAAGAGGGGACTTCTTACTAAGTCATTTGAATTAGCCACATGTAATAGCTAGTTTGAATTAACCACATATAACAATCCCATATCTGAAATTCATCTTTATAATTATTAGATCTCAAGATAAGACTATTACTCTCACTTAATAGATGTTCTACTAGAGAATGTAGAGGCTTTAGTGACATTCACAGAAAAAATTCGATTATGTTGAGAATCATTAAGGGTGGAGGTTATAGGCCAATCAGTTACCTCATAACAGTGGGTTAAACTATTAACCACCGAACTTTATTTGTGTCTAATTACTATAGTCTTGTAGCTTATTCCAATCATCTCCTTGAAGTGGGGATACCCATCAAGGAAGTTCTAGTGTATTTGACAAGGGGAACAATCCATTCATCTAGGAAGTTGTTTGTCGTGATGACTGCATATTCCTGTGTCCACATTAGAAAGGAACTGTACTGTGCTTTAAGTAATAAAGTAATTAGAAAAAAGGCTAAGAGTAACATTTTAGATTGTCTGTCTGAAGAATTTGCTTTCTTTTTAAACAAGTATTTTAAGTCTTCTATGGGTTTGTAGGAGTATTTGGATGGTTGCACACCTTCAGTGACAGTCTCTGGTTTCCAGGGCTTGAATCCAGAAGTCCAGGCTTGCTGTCAAAGTGATGAAGTTGACAGGACTGTGGTGTTGCTCCCAAGTTGGTCCTAGGGAAAGAGATGATGAAGGAAGAGACTTTACCAGTACTAAACTTCTGGGGTGGTGTGGGACTGCAATGACTTACTTGGACTTACAACTTACTTAGATTTAAGAATATCTGCCTCACCCTGCGGGATTTTAAACTACAAGGATTACTGCACTAGGATTTCTGGCCTTAAAAGTTACTGAGACTTACTGGGATTTAAGGATGTCTGCCCTGTGCTATGTAATCTTCAACTCCAGGGATTATTGTGAGACTTCCTTGTTTTATGAGTGCTAGGATGATGGGTGTGAAGGCTTGGTACCAAATAAAGGTGCGGGCGAGCTCAGGTTATGGGCTCTTCTGCTCCCCATTCTGCTGCTGCGGTATTTGACCTTTGGCTGCCATTACTCAGAGTAGCAAGAGTCAAGTCTGGGTTCAGCATTTTTCTCAAGGGTCCAGCTTTGTTGTTTGTTGATTTTTAATCCTTTTGCTGTAGGACTCATGGGGAATTGGAGTGCGCCACAAGGGTTTTGGCTACATCCTCTACCTTGTGTCCCACAGGGTGAAATGTGGAATCTCTCTTTTTATTTAGGCTGAGTTTCTGTTAGCTGTAGGAGTCTATTGGAATTTAGCCTCTGAGGTGACATCTTTTCATAAGCTATCTGTTTCCCTATGAAAGAAAAATCACATAGCAGTATATCATCTGTTGTAGAACTGTGATCTGGGAAAATTTAAGACATGTCAAATTGTGGGAAAGCACTTGTCCAGAAAAGTTGGTAGTTCAATTCCCATGGTTCATTAGTAGACATATGTATTTCCTAAATAAAATCTATATTTCATAAAAAACCTCATTACACAGTATTTCATGAATTTACATTTTGATTAGAATAAAAGTCCACTAGGGGATGCTCTAACTTTGCTTTTTCCTAAGGTAGCAAGCTATAGTCAAAACAAGTCAAGCAGGTAAAGCAAGGAGCATCAACAAATTCAGTTACTAGTAAGTCTAAATGGAGCATATACAAAACAGGAATAGAAGATCTTGCTTGCAAAAGTAAAATGTTCCATCAAAGAAACACCATAATCTTCCCATTTTCTCATTTTAAATTTATCATCATTTTAACAGAAAACAATACACAAAATGACAAGTCATTCAAGGCATAAGCAACTGACAAAAAATGATGACAATTTCTGATTAACTAAATGAGAAACAATCCAGAGTCTATGAAACAAAAGCAGATTCTTATCTCTTCTCACTTATCTTGCAGGGAATTTAAAATGATATAGGGGAAATGACATAAGACTCAAACTGCCAACTGTCAGATATGTCAAATTTGTGTGCCGCAAAATCAAAGAATGAATTTTAAGGAAGAACAGAGGTTCAGGGTAGGAAAAATTTATTGAGAGAGACAGCGCTTAAGAGACAGGGTGGACTTGAAAATGGTTGGCAAAGAGACCATTTTTCAAAGGAAGTTTTAGAGAGCAGTCATGAGATGGGTATAATATGAGCCAAAACTATGAGCAACTAATAAAACTGTAAGCATAGCTGCTTGGGTAATACTGATCCAATGGGGAAGCAGGTCATGTAGCAAGTGTCTGTGGAAGAACAAAGACTTTTAGGAAGGGATTGATAAGGAGGCCTTGCTGTGGCACTCATGACTGATGTGTCTTTAGCCTTTATTGGAGTAGGTAATACCAATTATCTTAACCCCTGGGGAGGTTGTAGGCTTGGTCATTTTGTTTTTATTCAATAGATGCACACTGGCTACAAATGTAATGTGTTCTCACTTGCTGGACCCCTCTGACTTTCTTAGGGGCCTATCCCTGTCTGCTGGCTAGAACATTTTCACAGACCTTAGCTATCTATAACATTATGAGCTCTGACCAGAATCTCCCATCAAGTAAAGCTTAAGGCCTTCCAGGGCTGCTTCTTAGCTGGAATCTCCAAACTTTGCCAAATTCTTCCCAAAAGTGAGTTCCAAAGGCTCCTGAATCACATTGTAGAGACAGGGAGGGGGTCACAGACAAGAAAAAAGATAAAGTAGAATCTTATTCAACTTTATGAAAGAAATGAAGAGGAAACTTTATAAAGGTAACTTTTTTCCCTAGGCAGTTAGACTCCATCAATTGGAAAGACAAAGATAAAAAGAGGGAAAAATCAGACTAAGAAGGCACCAGGTAATATAATTAACATAAGAATCTAACAGTAGAGTTTACCGGCAACACAGGGAAGTAAGCCAGGAACTTAAAAGGCCAGAGTAACCAGATTCCCTAGTGCTCTTCACTTACTCTACCTTTCTTTTTTTTTTTGAGACAGGGTCTTGCTTTGTAGTTCAGGCTGGCCCTGAGCTCAGTGTCAAACTCACATCACAGCAATCCTCCTGCCTCTGCCTCCCGAGTGCTGGGATTACAGGCGTGAGCCACCACGCCCGGCACTGTGGTATGTGGTACTGATTGCAGCTGGGCGTGAGTCTCTACACCCAATATTGTATGTGTTTACCAGGGGATTGAACCTGGGCCCTTGCACTTGCAACACAGGCACTGGAACACCTGAGCTAAATCCCTGGCCCCTTACTCTACTTTTCTATGAGCTCTTCCCACTTATCCATCATAAAAGAATAGGAAGAAATCAAAGCAACAGACAGAATGTAGATAAAGATGCTCAGGCAGGAGTAAAGAGGGCCAGAGAGCCAATCAGATAGTGAGAACTTCCAGATGCCCGCCAGGGGATGGGAGAAGCCACTATTCTCAAATGAAAGGAAGCTAAATACAAATATCTGAGTATTTTACTCTTGAATAGTCCCTACTTGTTCAGAGTAGCTATCTGTCATCTCTCTCTTCCCTCTTTCTCCATTTTGAAATAAATCATCTCTTATTTTCAACTCTGTTTCTTTAGTTCTTTACTGATGCCAGGTTTAAGACAGTCAGGAGCTGTGTTTTCCAGCAGAGCAGTGGCTTCCTGTCCATTCATGGACATGACAAGATGGGCAGGTACCGTCACAGCAGTGACTCCAGTTCTTCCAGATCTCTTTCTATATCAGGCAGTGGTTGCTAGAGAAACAGATTAAGTGCGAGATGTATAAGAATTTAAAAGACTGATTTACAGTGGTCTCCCAGAGTCAGGTGTGCAACAGTGCAAAAGAGCACAGAAGTATCTGAAGGATCAAAGGCCTAGACCTGAGCAGAGTCCCATGTGAGTCTGCTTCAGGAGGCCAAAGGGTCTGTGTGGGAGGAGGGGTGGAAAAGTCTGTGCTGTGGACCAGGAGATGACGTCCCAGGTAAAGGTGGAGACTGAGCTGCAAAGACACAGATGCAGCACCTCCTTTCTTAATTTCTTTTTTATACCATTCTGATGACAGTTCTTTCTAGGATGGAAAGACTAAGCTGAGCCGACTTAACTGGGAATTTCTCACTCAAGTTTGCTTTCTTGTGGAGTTGGCATGGAATCTGTGACTGGCTTTTTCTGATCCACGTAAAGTGGCCCTGAGCGATCTTTCCTCATGTCTCTCACCTTCTAACTTCATTCTCTGCTTTGATAAGTTTTCTATGGTGGGAGTTTGGCCCCTTACAACTGCCCACAAAGGGAAGAAAGCCACCTCTGCTGGTTCTGGGAAAGATAACTTTGCTGGAAGCTTCACTTTGGGTAACCTTGGAAACCCAGAGAGATGCAGTGATCAGCCTGTATATCTATATCTATATATATTTATATATCTATATATATATCTATATCTCCTGTATGTATGTATATATATATATATATATAATATATATATCTCCTGTATATATATATCAGCCTGTATATATATATAATTTTTTTTGTGTGTGTATGTGTTTGTGTAATAAAGAGCCTGTAAATGTTTTGGGTACTTTGTATATTTTTGGCACTAGTTCTCTATTAGAATACCTAACAAAATTTCTCTCCCATTCTGTAGGTTGTCTTTTCATTCTTTCCTTCACTATGCAGACACTTTTATTTTTATGTAACCCTATTTCTTGATTCTTGGCAGAATTTCCTGTGCTCAGGGAATTATTGAAAAGATCTTTGCCTGGGCCTATGGCTTCAACTATTTCCCCTACGCTTGAAAGTGTCATGTTTATAGCAGCATATTTCACAATAGGTTAGCTTTGGAAATGTCCTAGGTTAACAGACAAGTTGGTTAAAAAAATTTCAGTGAATGATAAAGACATATGTCAGGAGCAATTCTACATAATTTGGGAAAAGTCATTTCACAATTAAAATTATGATTAGGCCTAGATATCTTGCCTACAAGCCAGCTCTGGCATATGGAGACATAACTCCATTTTCACAGCCAGGATCTCAATGGACCAATGCTGCTGTGGTGCTCCAGGCAGGCTGCACCAGGTGAAGACATCTGGGGATGGGCAAATTCCTAACAATAAGAGTCACTTGCTGTTCTAGGGTGTACCAACACCACTGCCCTCTGAGTGACTCTTACATTTGCTATTCCTGAGGTACCAACTAAAAGTGTGGCACGTTCAAGTTTTCGCCTTTGCTTCCTAGTGCAGCACTGATTAGGCCCAAAACTTAGCTTATTTAAGACTGATGAGGCCCAAAACTTAGTTTCTCTAGGCCTCATTTTTCTATCTTTTTTTTTCCATTTTTTTTTTCTTGAGACAGGGTCTCAGTTTGTTAATCAGGCTGGCCCTGAACTCACTATGTAGCCCAAGCTGGCCTTGAACTCTTGACCATTCTCCTGCCTCTGCCTCCCATGTGCTGGGATTACAGGTGTAAGCCACCACGCCCAGCACTGTGGTATGTGGTACCGTATGATACCATGAATCGAACTCAGGACCTTGTGTTTGCCAGGTAAGTGCTAAAACCACTGAGCTAAATCCCCAGACCTCATTTTTCTATCTTTTCTGTCTATATATTAACTTTTCTATCTTTTCTGTCTGTATATATTATGTCTATACAATGCACCTTGTTCTGCTCTGGCTCACAGGAGACTAGAACTTACTGTGGAGGTCATAGTAATGCTCCCTTCTTCTGTTCCCCACAGAAATACATGGTGGAATATTATTAATAAAAAAGCAAAATAAGATCATGTCGTTTGCAGGAAAATGGATGGAATTTGAGGTCATTGTTCTAAGTGAAATAAAGTAAACTAAAACCCTAAACACAGTGGTATTGTGGTACTTGTTAAGTGGTTTTAGGAGGCATGAAAAGAACAAGGACCAAGAGGACTGTTCTGGCTGGAAAAAAGGATGAGCATTTGACGCTGACAAGTTCCATCTTGCTTGCCAAATACCAAACTACGAATATCGGAACACAAATTTCATATCAAAGTGCTTGAAAGCTGAATTTGGTGTTTTCAATTAGTTGTGTACCAAGTATGACTTATTTCATGTTTTCTTTCATATAAGAAGATTGCCACCATTTAAAATATCAGAAATACGCTTTCATACGAACATGACTGAAATAGTTTGGGAAAACTTCATCAGCTTTCTGATGGGTGCGGTTGTTGCTTTTAACCACTAGGTGCCACTCTTCTCCGTCCTGTAAGGGTCTCTAGCTTCAAAAGCAAAGCAGATACGAAACTGTTAAATGCTTTATTTACTGGCTTTTATTTAAACTCCAAAATATGACTTTATCTTGCTTATTTACTCATTATTGTATCATACAGTACTTGAAAGTGGTGGGGTAACTACCCAGTACGTTGTAAAAAGTGAAATTTATATTTGCTTTCTGTCATACGACATTTCAGAAAACTGAAATGATCAATATTTCTTTGCTCTCATTTCTTATTGAAGCCAGAGGGTTATAATCTGAGTACAAAGGTAGTTAACATGCTCACGATTTTCCTTGAAAGGTGGTGTACTGTAGTATCTAAACAATGTGGGTTTTAAAAAAATCAAAATTGTAAGTAATTTCAAAATTCTACGTAATTCTTGACAGTATGCATCTGTTAAAGAGAAAATATATAGAGTTTAACTATTTGAGGTAGATAGGAAATGTGGAGTTAGCGATCCCTATTTAACTTGATTGGGAGCATTTCTACATCTCTTGGCGTATAAGTGTGAGTAGGCATTTTTGATGAAGAAGATGGAAGCCATCTGCATATTTATGCCCACTGTGCTATTGTGAGGACAATAACCTATGCATTTTAATGAACTATCTGACTTTAAATTCAAGAGTTTTAAACAAGGAAACTTGTAAATATCCTCTCCCCGGTGGATAACATCAGACAGTCAACAAGACGACAAACATTTTTGTAATTCAGCAAACATGTATTTTAGATGAAAAACACAAATGAGAAGACCTGTATTGTGGCATCTTAAAGTTTGGTTCGAAGGGTGCTATGGCTTGAATGTGTTTGTCCTTCAGAGATTCATGTGCTGGAGACTTGGTCCCCAATGTAGTAGCAAGAATAGGTCGTGAGACTTTGAAGTTGTGGGTCTCGTAGGAGGAGGAGTGGTCCCTGGAGCACTGTCTATTGGAAGAAATTAGTGTGGTTTTCGTAGGACACCAGTTACTTCTTCTTGTTCTTGTTCCTCTTCCTCTTCTTCTTCTTCTTCTTCTTCTTCTTCTTCTTCTTCTTCTTCTTCTTCTTCTTCTTCTTCTTCTCCTTCTCCTTCTTCTTCTGTACCAGGGGTCAAACTTGGGACCTTGTGCTTACAAGGCAGGTGCCTGAACCACTGAGCCACCAGTCAGTTCTTGATAGAATGAGATATTATAAAGTGAGTGCACCTCAGGCATACGTGCTCCTCAGCATGTGCCCATCTCCCGTTCCCTTCTTTTGCCATCTGTCACAACCAAGGCCCTTACTAGAGGCCAATCAAAAGGGTTGTAACATTTTTGACTTTTCAGCCCCTAAAACTGTGAGCTTAATAAACTTCTTACTTTAAATACTTCAGCCTAAGATATTTTGCGGTAGTAACAGAAAACAGACCAGTACTTTGAGGCAGAGGGAAAGAGAGCTGGTCAGACAGGTGAACAGGAATTGGGAAGAGTTACTGCTTGTAGGATCATCTTCCATTTGGTTGTGATGACAGATATGAGTATAAATCATCATTTGAGTGATTAATACAACTCGATGTCAAGTAGAGGACAATGTTCTACTGTTTGAACATATGTATGCTGAATCTAGTAATGATTTTGAATAATGATTTATCTGTTGCCTGTTAGCCCTCTGGGAGGATTTTTCTCACCTGCCACCCTTCTTGTGCGGGTCTGCGGCTGGATGTGATCACATGACTAAGTTTTGACTGGAGAGATGGATGGGACAGTTTTGGGAATTACTTCTAGGACAGGTAGTGTTATGGTTTGGGTCTAAAATGTTCCTCCAAAATCTTCTGTATTCAGAGGTGCAGCTTTTGAAAGGTGTTTGGGTTGTAGGACATTAAATTCGTTAACGTATTCACCCATTCATGGGTCTCTAGTTGAACATGCTGTTGGGAGGTGGGGCCTGTTGGAGGTGAGACCTTTTGGAGGTGGGACTTGTTGGAGGTGGGACCTGTTGGGAGGTGGGGCCTGTTAGAGGTGGGGCCTGTTAGAGGTAGGGCCTGTTGGGAGGTGGGACCTGTTGGAGGTGGGACCTGTTGGAGGTGGGGCCTGTTGGAGGTGGGACCTGTTGGGAGGTGGGGCCTGTTGGAGGTGGGGCCTGTTGGGAGGTGGGGCCTGTTGGAGATGGGGCCTGTTGGGAGGTGGGTCACTGGAGGTGTGACCCAAAAGGGTATATTCTTGTCCCTGGCTCCTTTTTTCTTCTATCTCTGCCTCTCAGGTACGGTGGGTTGAGCATCTTCCTGTAGCTATGCACTCCTAGCTCCTAGAATGTGTTTCTGCCTTTTAGCCATGGACTGAAACCCCATAGCCATGAACCTAAGAGCCTATTTTAACAGCCTGCCTGCCTCCCTGCTTTCCCTCTTTCCTTTTTCCTTCCTTCCTCCCCCTTTCTCTCCTCTGTCTCGCCCTCTCTCCGTTTTTGTGGTACCAGGGATTGAACTCAGGACCTTGTGCTTGCAAAGCAGGTGAGCTAAATCCTCCTTTAGACTGTGTGTATTGAGTACTGTGTTCAAGTGGTAGGAAAGCTAATACAGGTAGATTTCCAGGTGCTTCCTATCTTCATCGCGGCCATCATCCCACACCACGTTCACATGTGGTAACAGCTGTTCCTAGTCATTCTAATTGGGTCAAGGGACAGGTAGGAATAAAACCAGGATAGGACTAGCCTTTTGTCTCGCCCATAACTGTTGAGCCTAGTTTCCCATTTAAGGAGCCATTCTGTTAATAGGAACAAAAACTCTGCTTTTTATTCTAATTTAGGAAGTAAGAAATTAGTGTTTCTAGTTAGACAGAAGTAGAAATAACATAATGATCAAGTCCAAATTGGACCTCCTTCCTGCAAGCAAAAATACAAGTCACTATCACAGGTTATTTCTGAAGGGTGAAAGTGAATTTAAGTGAATGGGATATTGATTAATCTAGGAGAAGCTGCAAAAGCTCTGCTCTCACACGGACTGTAAGCTGCGGGATTCAGACATGTATTGTTAATAAAGGAGGCTAAAGACCAGCAGTGGAAATGATTCTCTATTATCCCTTCTTGGTTAGAAGCCCCATTGCATGCCCTACTGGCTCCCTGAACTCCTCCTTTGAGGAAAGAGGAATATTGAAGAATAATCCAAGGTCTTTACATGCTGTTTTGAGAAAGCCCCACCCTGTCCTCATTTCCCCGTTTACACAGCTTGGATTCATTCCATCATTTTAATCACTCCCTTGGCTACCCCTTCAGCTCCCTCTCTGGGTAAATCCAACTCTTAGCTTCACCTGGGTACCTGAAAATAGCTGGAAGAAAAAAGAATCCAGTGTCTGTTGATGCTTTTGTACAGGGAGCATTATTATCACCTTTACACAAAACAAAACACTGGGTGGGGGGAGATGACAGGAAGGGAGGGAGGGAGGGTTTGCTCGATGCCTGTCTTGATTGAAAGTTTGATCGGAGAATGTGGAGATTAACATAATAGTAAATATTTAGCCTCCTTTAAGTGTTCTGATGAAGCATTAAAAGATCTTTTGATCAGCTGAAATTCCTAACTAGAGGGAAATATTACTGCTCAATGAGAAGTAGGCAGGGTTATTTGAAACTTAAACACTAAGTAAATAATGATATCAATAAATTAAAGATATTCAGTTTAAGCAGGTTGAAAGTGCATTCACTATTACATGCATGGCATTACCTTTTCTTGGCTATCTGTAATATAAAGGAAAAACTTAGGTTATTTTCTCAACCAGTCAAGTTTACTTTCTAAGTTTGTGGAGTGCACACTATGTGATAGACATGGGATTGTTCATCTAGTGTAAATCTTGATTGATGTCTGCATCCTGCGCAGGGCACAGGAGCCCTGTGTACTATGGACACCTCTCTTTTCCAGCCTCCAACACACAACATACATGTGACAGGAGTTCAACATGTAGCTGAGAAAACCTACCTGCAGCAGTTTGGGATGTGTCAGTGTAACTTCCCCCTAGCCAGCCAGAAGGGTAGGAAGAGTCGTGGAAATTGTTTCAGAAAAGGAGAATCAGATTACTCAAATACAAATGAATTTTTTCATTGAGTTTATTGGTACCTTCCAGGTATACATTATGATAACATTCATCATAGGGAATTTGGAATAAGGAGATACATCTTCTTATTTTTTTCTTCATCCCCTTTCCTTCATTCCGTCCCCTCCACCTCTACTTACAGAAGCTTTGTATTTCCTTTCTTTTCTCATTCTTTCTTCTTCCCTCTTCCCAGTTGCCCTTCACCTTTGAACATTTTCTTCCTATTTCACAACATACATTTTTATCCTCATGTACACTTTTCTTGCACAAACAATTGGATATTTACACATATGTCCTATTTATTTCACTTAAGAAATAATGGTCTCAGGCTGCAACCATTTAGCCATACATGATTCATTTATCTTTTTAATGGCTGAATAATATTCCATTTAATGAAAAACCCCCCACATATTCTTTAACCAATTACCAGCGGATGGGCCATTGGGCTGTTCCCAAGATTTAGTTACTATAGACTGCGCTGCTATTGACGTGGTTGTATGGCACATTGATATGGTATGATGCTTTTAATTCTTTTGGAATAGCTGGGTCAAATGGGACCTCTAGTGTTAGTTTTTTTAGGAATCTCTGTGTTGATTTCTGCAGTGGCTGTGTGAAGTTTTTAACTGCAAAGCAGCTATCCCACTGCCGGAAGTATGCTGAGGGTGTCTCGTTGCTTAGTCAGTTGGGTTGTGCTGTTTAAACCCCTGGATTGTGACGATGCCCGATGCTGGGACAATTCCTAAGATAAACAAAAGCTCTGCATGGACTCCTGTGGTATCTCCACATCTCTGCAAATATCTGTAATCATGAAGGGGAGGTGAGAGGCTCCACGGCTCAAGTGTAGAGGGCTGACAAAAATATCACTCCTATAATTTTTAAATGGATTTTATTTCTTAGAGTAGATTTACATTTATAGAAAGACTGAGCAGAGTTCCCACATACTATCTGCCTATACCTTTACTTTTCCTTATATTTATACATTTGTTATAAATTGATAAACTAATATAGACAACAATGATTAATTAAAGCCTATATTTTATTAGAATTCACTCTGCACAGTTATATGGATTTCATCAAGTGCATTATGACTGCTTCAATTTTCAGCATGAAGATTAATATAAGATTTTGGTAGAATAAATTGGTGAGAAGCCAGTATAATTAAATGATCAATTATGTGACTTAGTGTTGTTCTATTTGGTAGGTTTTAGCTTTACTGTAACACCCTTACATACTTATTGGTATATTATCACTTTTATGTTGTTTGGGTTTGTTGAAATAAATGAATAAAGTGGTCCTATTAAATAAATGAATAAAATTGATTATAAGACTCTATGGAAATGTCTGCTAATAACGAGAAGATTGCTTTTACTTTAGGTTAAAGATCTAACAAGAGAAAAATCTTTTTTTCCGATCTGCTGGCTGCTGAGTGGCCGAGAACTCAGAGCGTGTTTGCTGGGCTGCTTCTCTGAGGCCTGGTGTGCGGGAATGTAGGAGTGTCAGCTGCTGATTAGGATTCGAAGCTCTCTAACATGAGTGCTGTCAAAGCAAGGTTCGAACCAGGATGTGGGGGAGAAGCTTAGGGACTTCCGGGAGTCGGCAGGGGAACTGTTTGGTGGAGTGAGGTCGTCTAGTGCAGCTCCTCAGAGGGGTCGTGAGCCCCTCTGTGCCGCCTGTCAGGTGGGTCTGCAGCCAGCTCTGCACGGGGATAGCGACGCAGATCTCACAGATGTTCCTATAAATGGGTGGCTCTACTGGTTCACAAGATTTTCTTCAAGCTAAACCTGATCTTTTCACTTTAATAAGTGAAAATTTTTTAGCCATAAGTGATTCATATTTTTACAAATATGTCCTAGTTTTGCATTTGATAGTAGAAGGAATCTGTGTCCATTCTACATTCACGTTGAAACCTAATATCCGTTGTGCTGGTATTTTGATTAAAGGTGGGGCCTTTGGGGAGAGATGAGGTGCTCATGAATAAGATATTTACTCTTGTCAGATGACCGAGGGCTCTTACTTGCCTCTTCCGCAATAGGTGGATACAGAGAGGTATCTTTTGTGTACCAGGAATGGAAACTCGTTGGGTAGTAAATCTGCCAGTGACCTGGCCTTGGAGTTCTCAGCCTGGGGAATGGTGGGGTAAAATTCTCTTGTTTACAAGTCACTCAGTTTATAGTACTTTGTTAGAACAACCTGAAAAGACTAAGAAATGCTGCCATGCTACTTCCAACAGCCCTAAGCCATTCAACTATATTTTAAACAAAAATAAAAATACGGTGATAGCATTGGTTGGGATTCTTTACAATCTCATATCCTTGCCTA
>PVIR01032773.1:0-18393 GCA_004026965.1 Petromus typicus
TATGGGAAAAAATGAGAATTAAGTTGTGTCTTATACTGGTACAAATCCCCATTATGGAGTGCAATCATGATGTGTATATTTAATGTACCAATAAAGATAATTTTAAAAAAAGTTAAAAAAAAATCTCAGAAAAACTGTAGAGAAGTTAGAACTGGGAGAGCTGTACAGAGCTCTAAGCTCTATGGTAATGCGTTTCTTTATACTTTACATATATTTCATAAATTCTAGTTTGTATAAATGACCATTTAACTCAAAGTATTAAAAAATAGGTCCCTTTATTCTGATTCTAATGTACAACTTTCCAAGCAGATAGATGTAATTTGCCACAAAAAATGGATTACATTAGAAAATGTAAAGGGGAAATAAAAGTGTGTTGAGCTTATAAAAAGAAGGTTAAAAATGAAAGTAATTGATATCTGCCTAAAAATAAAAATGCATCCACTGAATCATGAGAAAATAAGAGGATAAATCTTTATCTTCAAGTAACTTCAGAATAATGTTAAGAGCCAGAGAAAATATCAGTGTATCCTTGTTTTTTAGTGGCTGTCAGGGAAGTGGAGCGCTGGGGACAGGATCCAGGCTCTTCCCAGAGGCTGTACTCTCATCTGTAACCATCAGCTGTTTGCTTCACGTGAGTTCATGATTATTAATTGAATGGTGGGGAAAAAAAATCTTAAAATTATTTACGATTTGAGGAGATTCTAGCATAGAGTAAATTTAAGCGGAAATTAAATATAAGACTTATTTTGTTTTTATATTATTTTGAAATTTTATATATGCAGGCTTTAAATATAATGGAATGAGCACTATATCAAAATGATACAAAAGAGACTTTTGTATTCACCATCCATCTCAGCTTTATTATAGATTAACTTGAAAGCCTTTGTATATTTTGTAAATAACAGCTACCTGATAATTTTGATTTAACATATGTTACAGTTTGGGTCTAAATGTCCCCCAAAGCCTCATGCAGTCATTAGGCTTTTTCAGAAGCATGTGCATCTCGAGTGAGTGATGCTGGGATTAAGGTGCGTGATCATCAAACCAGTCCACTGGCTGGCATGGCACCACCCTGATCTCTGTAGTCTGGGTAAGAAAAAAAGGGCAGAAAGATGCTGTTAAACTCTCTTGTTGTTCTGCAACCAGCTGTTGGCCATGAACTATTGCACCACTTCTACCCTGCCTTGGAGCCAGCTGACTATGGACTGAAACTGCTGCAAACTGTTAGCCAAATAAACCTTCCCTCTCTGATTTTGGGTGGCAGGTATTTTGTCTGAGCAATAAGAGAAAAGTGACTAAAACAACATAATTTACCATTTCAAGGTGTACATTTAAAGTGTTTTTTAAAAAAATATTTTTACATATCTGGACAATCATCCTATGTCTAATTATAGAGTTTTTTCATCTCCTTCAAAAGAAACTCTACTCATAAAAATCACAATCCACTTTTCCTCCTGAAGTCCTTATTAAGCCCCAATTTTCTGTAGAAAATTTCAGGTAAGTGGAATCACACATGACACACACTTTTGTGACAGATTCCTTTCACTTAACATAATATTTGCACTGTGCATTTATGTGATAGCACGAATTAATAATTCATTCTATGTTGTTATTAACTAGCATTCCATCATAGGGCTATGTAACATTTATCGCTTAATGACAGTGGGTTCATTTCCACTTTTTGACAATTATGAATAATCCTGGTATAACTACTTAGGCTGAGATTTTATTGTGGACATCTATTCAGCCTCTTGGCTGTGTTCCCAGGGGTGGAATTGCTGCGTCCTGTGGTAGTTCTGTCTTTACTTTTTTTTTGAGACAGGGTCTCGCTTTGTGGTTCAGGCTGGCCCTGAGCTCAGCCTCCAACTCACATCACAGCAATCCTCCTGCCTCTGCCTCCTGAGTGCTGGGATTACAGGCGTGAGCCACCACGCCCGGCACTGTGATATGTGGTACTGGTTGCTGCTGGGTGTGGGTCTCCACACCCAGTATTGTTATGTGGTTACCGGGGAATCGAACCCGGGCCCTTGCGCTTGCAAGACAGGCGCTGGAACCACTGAGCTAACTCCCCAGCCCTGTCTTTACTTTTTGAACCGCCAGACACTTCTCAAAAGCACAGGTACATTTCACGCTTCCACCAGCAGTGCCTGAAGTCCTCAGCTCCTCTATATAATGGTCAGTGCATTATTTTTATTACACTCTTTCTAGAAGATGGTGACTGAAAGCTCATTTTATTTTTTATTTGCATTTCCTTAATGACTAATTATTAGCTCTGCACAAATATATTAACTACCTGCAATTTTTTTCCTGGAAAAAATGTTAATATCCACTTGACCATTTTTTAAATGGGCAATTTTTTCCTTTTATTGTGTAGTGGAGAGTATCATTTATATATTCTAGATACAACTTCTTCATTACTTACATATTTCTCAATGTTTTACCCAATCTGATTGTCTTTTCACTGTTTCCAGTGTCTTTTCACGAAAGAAAGATTTTAATTTTGATGAAGTTCAATTTATCTATTCTATTTGTTTTTCATATGTGTGGTGTCATATATATAAACAAAACTAAAGCAAAAATGTAATACCCCTCAAGGTAACAAAGATTTAAATCAATATTTCTGTTGAATCTGTGCATGTGGAACTTACCGATGCAGAGGGAAGTGACCTTGCCTAATGATGTTACTCTGTGATTTAAAATTTAGGGGCTTATTTGATCTGTATCAGTATTATTTGTGGAATTCTTGGATTTTCTGTCAGTAAACTAAAGCTACACATATGAGTTGAGCTAGATTATTTCTACCCAATGTGGGACCCTTTTTATTCCATTTTCTCAGCCAGCTGTTCCAGCTCTCACCTTTGGAAACGTGATAGACACCACTCCTTGATTCCTTACGGAAGCTTTCACTGTTTCATCACTAAGCTAATGGCCATGGGCTTGTTATCTACAACAATATTTCCGCTTTCAGGTTGAAGAAATTCTCTGTTTTTGTGCTTGTTTATTTGTTTTGTTTCGGGTAGACAATGTTGACTTTTATTTTTAAAATAAATTTTTATTTTTTGCTTTGTGGAGTGTGTTGTATTGAATTCTGTCAAATGCTCTTTCTCTATCCACTGACTGGATCAGGTCCCTTTTGTCCTTTACTCTGTGATGTGATGGTGGCTTGTTGTACGTTGAGTGAGCTGTGTTCTGGGGATCCATCCTCCCCAAACTTGCTGTACACTTATTTATATTTGCTACATCTCCTGACATTTCTGATGCTAATATTTGTATCTCTGTCTTTTTTCTCAGTTAGCCTGGCTAGAGCATTATCAGATTTTTAAAAATCTTTTAAAGGCTTGGCTTTTGTTTTCATTGTTTTTCTCTAATTATTTCTTGTTTTTAATTTCAATGATTTGTGATCTGATTTTGTTGTATTTTCTGCTTTTTTAAAATATAATTTTCTCTTCTATTTTTAGTTTCATAAGGTAAGAAGTAATGGACTTCAGATCTTTTTCAAATAAATGTATACAGTAATACCCATTTCCTGTTAAGCACTGATTTTTGTCCTTCTAACCATTTTTTTTTGTATTATCACTTTTACTTAGTTAAAAATCTTTCTAAATTCTGTGGAGATGTCTCTTTGGCCTAAGTGTTGTTCAAAAGTATATTTCCCAACCTCTTTCTATTTTTTTCTTTATATTGCTATTGTTAGCTTAATTTCACTGTGTTTTTAGAGTGTGATTTCTACTTGTGTGAATTTGGTAAGTGGGTTTTATGGCATAGAATGTGGTGTGTCTTTGTGAATATTTTACACAAGCTCAATAAGAATGTGATGCTGCTGTCAGGTGAGGCCCTCCCTGGACATCAGTTACATCAACTATGCCCTTCCTGATGCTTCATCTGATATATGTTCATCATGAATGTTCTCTTGAATTCAAATGCCCCAATCAACACTGTTACTCTGCTAACCCACCAGAATGTGGACCATGGCACAAGATTTATTTGCTCTCTGCCTCTGTTTTATCAAGGCTTCTAACAATCCCATGATTAATTGGTGGTTGTTTAATAATACCAGTTGTTTTGTGCCATCACCCACAATTTCTTTGACACACATTTCCAAAAGATTTTGACATCACTGCCTCTTTGTCAAGACAGATGTCCTGAGAAAACAAAGACAAAAGAGGCAAAACCTGTCACTAAATCAGTTACTGATGGAGCAAAATATGAACAGAAGACAGTCTTTCCCTGGAAGGTGGACTTGAATTCTGAGTAGAAGTCTAAGTGTTAAGTAGATTATGGCTTTTACTTACCTTAGGCAGCTCTTTGTAGCAGAAAAGTTTTATTCAATTTCATGCCCATTTATGCATCCTGCCATAGTTTTGGCATAATGTGTATTGGTTAAATACATTGGCAGATACAACTGGGTGGAGAAGTCAGTATTTCTTTCTGTGTAGAAGCATGTTGGCATCATGTCCATACATCAGCTTACTGTACCATTGAAAGAGGCCTTTACTGTTTTTCTTTTTACATTTCATATAAGCATTCAGTCATTCTGATTATTTTGTCTGTGTTTTAGTTTTTCACTAACATTGGGAATTTTATTTTTCTAAGCAACAAGTTGTATTGCTGCTAAAAATAATATGCACTCAACCTTTTATTTAATGTTATTTCAAAAATATGAACACTTCGGCAGATTTCTTCTCGACTGCAGTAATATTTAAAATGACTCTACTTTTCTTATCACCAGCATACGAGCATTTTTTGAATTTTTCTGGAGCTGTTGCTTTGGTGGAACGTGTCCTGAGTGGTACACAAGAGAGGCTGGCAGCTCAGCCACCTTATCAGTCCATTTAAAACTTACCAGTGAGTAGCCTTCACATGTGAGTAAACTGCACAATTGTTCTGCATTGCAGCCACAACCAAAAGTGACTGAAAAAATGACTTTTGTAAGATGTCCCTAACCTCATCAGATGTTCCTTGGCTTAGGCCTAGAATCCTTAGTTTTATTTCATATTTTATCAAGAATGGCTATATTATATGTTTGTATTTGCAAATATTAACAGAAAAAAAAGCAGAAAGACACAACAGACAAATAAGGAAGAAAATCTTTTAAACACACAAAATGAATAAAATGAGAAACTTCCAAATGCAATTTACTTTGCATCTGTTTTTGTACCTGAGCCATACTTTCCAAACTTACAAAACAGTAAGCTTGAGGGAAAGGTTTGATTCATAACAAGTGAATGTGTCTTCTTTAGAATCCAACATTCCTTGATTTTTCCCCTCTTCTGAATCAATGTATCATAAAAGAACATTAGAAAAGATGTTTGTGCCAAGGTGGAGTGAGGCTGGCATTCCTGGTTTCTCCTTAGTGATTATTAGTGATGCAAAACACTGAGTTTCATTTTTATATACCGAAACCTCCATGTAATACACTTTGATTATTTTCAGCCCCGTCACACTCTTCTCCCTCCTTTCCCTATCTTTAAAGCCTGCTTTCCAGTTTCCTGTCATTTATAAACCCTCTTTTATTTCACTGGTTTATTTTAGATTATATTTTTTGAGACAGTCTCACTATGTAATACAGGTGGACCTTGAACTCAGTATGTAGCTCAAACTGGCGTTGAACTCATGACAATCTTCCTGCCTTAGTTTCACAAGTGCTGGGATTACAGCCCACTCCACCACGCTGGCTTAGATTTCTTTTGTAAAAGAAACACATGACTTGTCTTGAGTTTGGCCTATTTGCCTTAGCACAGTGGTCTCCTGATTCATGCATTTTCCTGAAAATGACATGATTTCAGTTTTTTATGGATAAATAATACTCTATTGTGTTTATATACCATATTTCTGTATCTTTCTATCTGCTGTTAGTCATCTGAGTTTTTCCATAGCTTAGCTACTATGAGTTACATCACTACAATCAAGTGTATGTATGTAACTATAATGAGCTATCTTTAAGTCTTTCCAGAAAATAGCAAGTGGTGATACTACTGGATCAAATGACACTTCTAATTTTAGTTTTCTGAGGAATATTCCTACTGATCGCCTTGCTGGTTGTGTTAGTTTACATTCCCACCAGCAGTGCAGGGAATTCCTTTTCTCCCACAGCCCCAGCAGCATTCATTTTTAAAATATGTTCTTGATTATAACCATCATGACTAGGGTGAGATCTGGCATAGTTTGATTTTCATTGCTCTACTGGATGAAGGAGTTCCACATTTTTTTCAAGGGCAGTACTTAGTGGACATTTGTACTTTTATAAAAAGAAATGTATATTCAACTCATTTCTCATTTATTGATTGGATCAATTGTATTTGTGGAGTGTATTTCAAGATTTTTTGTATATTTCAAAATTAATCCTCTACCAGAAAAATAGATAGCAAACACTGTCTCCCATTCACTCTGCTATTCCTTTGTTTTTTTAATTTGATGTACTTCTTTTGTTAATTTGTGTTATCATTTTCCTGGGCCCTTGATGTTTTATTCATGAAGTGTTTGCCTATACCTATGGCTTCAAGTATTTCCCTGTGTTTTCTTTCCGGAGTTTCAAATGTCTGGGCTTATACTTAAACCTTTGATCTATTTTAATTTGATTTTAGTGAAGGGTAAGAGATAGGGAAGTAGTTTCAATCCTGTAATGTGAATATCCAGTTTTCCCAGCATCATTTTTTAAAGAAGCTATATCTTCAGTAGCACATAGTTTTGAGCCCTTTGTTGAAACTCCAGAGGTTGTAGATGCGTGAGGTGATTTCTGACCCACTGAAGTGGCATCTCTGTCTGTTTTTGTGCCTGAGCTGTGTTTATGTTTGTTGGGTGGTTGGTACGGCTCTGTCTTGTGACTTGAAATCTGCTTATCCCTCCAGCATTCCTCCGTTTTTTTTAGAATTCTTTTGGCTTTTCTTGCTTCCTGGCTAATTATAGACTTAATTCTAAATAAAGGTGGATAAAGACTGAAGCATATGTAGAACATATTGAAAAGTATGTGGTTGTGTTCATGTTATGAGGAAAGAAATTCTGTTAGGACAATTACGGTAATGAGATTGTAATGTCTGAAGTATGGAGAATTTGGGGGGGGAGTTTAATAAATCAACAGCCAACATAATTTTAATTGATGTTATTGATACCAAAGTGATATCACATATGAGCAGAATTTTATAATGGAAAGTTATACTCAGGTATAAAATTCAAATCTGAGATTGAAAAAAATATAATAATTATCACATAGGGCAGGATTTCCTATGTTATAGAATAATTCTAAGGAAATGTGATGTTTTCTGATATTTTGAACTAGTTTTGATAAGTGGTCCTGTAAATGCTACGTGTCACACAAGTTTCTTCAAGACGAGTTTCTTTGCCTTGAGCGCACATCATTCTGCCGCACAGCGTGTTCGATCGCTCACACTTACCTCAGCGAACAGGCAGCGCCCAACTATATTTAGAGTGACGTTTTAAATGTTTATTCTCCGACATGCTGAAAAATCTACAATTACTGGTGTTTGGTGTTCTGGTCTCTGTTCTAGCAATGCCATCTGTCCAAATAATGGGAATGATATTTTCTCAACATTGTATTATTTTGTTATTTGATTTTATCTTGCTTCTTTTCACTTCAACGTGTATTTTCTGTAAGACCTTGGGATGAACACTGCACCCTGAGCAGCAAGCCACCCCCTTCATTCTGGGGGTAAAATGCAGCAAAGGACGCTGAGGAAAGACTTGGCTCTCTTTGACCTGGAATGGTGAGGAAGGAGATGCCAGGCCGCCCTGGGTCGAGTCAGGACAGAGAAGTGGCTGCAGAGAGAATAGAGGACACTGATTTGCAGCCTGAGTGGCGGTCACTGCAGGGCGGCCTCTTCTGTCACTTCTCTGACGCTTTAATTTCCAGTCAGGAAACTGAATCACAGGACTCACTTCCCTTCTGTCTCACACATCATCTCCGAGGAGAATGAACATCACTGTGCCTGGACAGAACGACTCATCCTGCACGACGAAAGGTGCTCTGGCGTCTCCAGAACACCACTGGCTCCACACACGAGGTAATTAGTGCATCTCCGGGACCGTGTGAGAAACCCCGGCTCTGAGGAGGACAGGGCAGAGTAGGGACTACGGAGGGGGCTTGTTCTGAGAGATGCAGAGGCACATTAATATTTCTTTATCCAGTGATCATGTAGATTTATTTCACGATCAACCATTTATGTATAAGTATATATACACAAATATGATATACATACATATTTATAAGTTTGAATATATTTAGAAATTATGAAAAATAAAACAAATGGTAGTGCATATAAATTCATATGTACATATATATGCATATCTCTGATATTTGTGTTTCTATATGTGTATATAAGTATATTGATCTCCCTTTATATAAAAATAAATTAAATAATAGAAATAAAGGGAGCAAGTCTATGCCCTTTACGTACTTGAAAAATGAAATCAGTAGCAGTGTAGGAAAATAGATACAAAAATAGCCCACTGTTTGTGTGACCATTTCCATTATGAATACCATTAATTATCACAAAAATTGACAAATATAAGAGAATGAATTCAAAATACTCTATAAAGACAGAATGGATTTAGAATTTGGGTCATATCTTTGAAGGTAGAAAGACTACTTTTTTTTTTCTCCTTAGAGTTTTTCCTATGAAAAGACCTCCGGTAAATATACCATTTAACTGTATAATAGAGTCATTGTTTAGTTTCTATTGTTTATAAACAATCTTGATCTAATAAAAGTGGAAAGTAGTATTCAAAGTGCCACAATGGAACTGGAATAACTTAAATTTTTTAAGGTACCTGGTAGCACTTATATAAAATTTAAAAAATAATTTTTTAGGCAGTAAGAACACAAGAGTCAGATCTTGCTAGCGCGTGCCAAGCTCATGCTGTCGCAGCCAGCAAGGTGCATGTCAAGTGCCCAAGTGGCCGCTCAGGAAAGATTCTCTTCATTTAAAAGGACCCTGAGTTTAATTTGCTTGGAAGAGTAATTCCATCACATAATTTCCAGTCTTCTGGGTTTTCTGGAGACCATTTCATTCAGCAAACCTTTTTTATATATTAACCTCATCCATGTTAGCCTAAGAGCTGTCATCTCTAAACTGGGATCTTTTTTTTTACATTGTAAAATCAGTGCAGGCAGGGTGGGGCATCTGGAAGGTGGGGGGCAAATTCCCTCACCTGCCTCCATCACCATTTGCTTCTCACCTGTGACTTGTCCTGTGAAATCTTACCAACAGTCTTGGTAGCAGTTTCTTAAATGAGCTATGAAGGGTGATTTGGAGTTCAACCAGAAAAACCAATGGAGAGGCAAATTAAATTTTTAATTGAATGATGAGCGTAAGAAGCAAGTTGTTTAGTTCTTTTTTATTTTCACTTTAAAGTGGCCCTGTGTGGAGGAAGACAGGTGGGTGGATGTGCGAGACTCCGCAGCTTTCAGCTAAGAGAGCTTCACGAAAGCAGTAAGTTCATGTGAGAAGCAGGAAGTAGAAGAACTGTCCATATATCGGGCTCATCATTCCACAAGAGAGAGACGCAAGACTTGTCAGAACGCAGAGAGAGAGAGACAGAGAGAGAGACAGAGACAGAGACAGACAGAGACAGAGACAGAGACAGAGAAACAGAGAGAGACAGAGAGAGACAGAGAGACAGAGACACACACGTGATCGTGGGGGAGGGGAGGAGGAGAGAGGTGATAATCAGTTTATAAAGAGAAAAAAGTGCTGGCAAAGAGGGTGATGAACAAAAGATAGATAAGGCTGCTGCACTTTGGGAAGTGAATGATTGAAAAAGGAAGTTTAAGAATTTTGCAAGTCTCCGGGGAGAAGAGAACACGGGAGGGGTGCAGATCCAGCTCAGGCCCGAGCCGTCTGCGGAGCTGGGTTCAGGCCAGTGTTTCTACTCGAATTTCTACTTCGTGTAAATACCACACTTTCTTTCATCTGTTGATGGACAGACAGGCCTTTCCAAAGTATTCCTCTTCCATAAGAAGGACACGTTTGAGTCACTTACTTGAGAAAATTGATGCACTTTAAATCCATAATGTTAAGTGAAATTAATCAGACACTCAAGCTCACGTGGTTTCTTTTACATGGGAAACTCAAAATATAAAGAGAGGAAAATAAAAGGTAGATAATAAGAAAGAGTGAAACTGATCTTTTATGAAGGCAGTGGAGGCCAAGAGATGGAGAAGAGCAGGGGAGGGAAGAGGATGAAAACACAATGTGAGATGTGCCACAGGCATGTCTGCCACGTGTATACAGCAAGCAAGCGTTAGTAAAAATAAGCTTCAAAAAGGGGTTGGGGCTCAAGGGGTACTACGCCTACCTTGGATGCATGAGGGCCAGAGTTCAATCCCTAGTGCAACAACAACAACAACAACAACAATAACAATAACAACACCCAAAAAACCCACAAGCCTCTAAAAACAAAAAATCACATAAACTCCACCACACCAAATTCTTGAGTGTAGGTGAAGTAGTTATATGGCACCTCTCAAATATTATGTTTATTCATGAAAATTTCATATGTTTAGTTCCTGTTGTAAACTTTTAAATTTTTTTCTCCTTTACATCTAGTAAACAATACATAAACATTATTACATATTACAGATTAATCACACTAGCTCTTCAGCATTTTTTTTTTCATGTGAAAGCTTTCAAAATCATTTCTTATAACTTTTAAAAAATGATAGTACTCTTTTCAAATAAAATATTTTGGAATGTAGCAATTACAGTAATAGCACAATATTAAACATATTTTCAGATAGTTCTACTGGATTTTCCATGTCTGTTACTATTGAATAATTGCCTTGAATAGCAACATAATTTTCAATGTATTAAAAAACATTTATTTGCTATTGATTTGAAAGAGTATAATTTTAAGTGTGTTAATGAATAAACATGATGTGAATAGTACATATTCCTTTGAGAAAAATTATTTTTCCATAACTTCACCAGGGTTCTTTTTTCTTTGATTGATGTCATGTACTTTTTTGACATCTATTAAGAGAACTATAATTTTCTTCTTTGCTATGTTCAAATACTATAAATAGCTTTCTTAGTATTCAACATTTAGTTTCCTGGAAAAGAAATATGTAATCATGGTCAACTTTTATTTTAACATACTTTTTCATTCAGGTTATTAGTATTTCTTTTAGACTTTGCTTCTTTTTTATTCTTTTTCTCATTCTTAAGATTGATAACTATCCATATAAAATATTAAAAATAATTGGCTAATTTGTAAGATAATTTCCCACTGATTTCAAGATTTTAGTTTTATAGTTCTGATAACTGGGCCCAGCACCTTCACACTGAGGTATATCAACAGCCCTCAGTGGAATTTTTGAGAGTATCTCACTAAACCACTGAGCTCTCCAGGCTGCACTCAGACTTGGGACCCTCCAGCTCGAGCCTTTCAGAATCCTGGGCTTGCAGGCCTGTGACGCCAGGCCTCGGTCATTTCAAGGTTTCAATGCTTCTTAAAATAATATTAGTCTTCCTGAACATTTTTCTAATAAAAAGCAGAATCTACTTTGTTTATTAATATATCTTGACTATCCTGCCTCTACGCTGAATGGAAGCCCTAATTCCAACTATATATTTCTACGAGTTTATTCATTGGTATAATTCAATTCAAAAGTTGGGCTGGGGATATGTAGCTCAGTGGTGCCACTGCCTACCTGGAAGTGCAGTCCTGAGTCCAGTCCTTGGTTCTGAAAAAAAAAAAAAAATCACCAAACCTGTTCTGTCAAAGGTTAGAAACTATTTGACTATTTCTGTCAAATAGTTTTGGTGTGTTTCTGTTACTTTAGGATATAACAACAGTCACAGGCAATCCATAAACAAACTGCAATTGCTACATTCCAAAATATTTTATTTGAAAAGAGTACTATCATTTTTAAAAAGTTGTAAGAAATGATTTTGAAAGCTTTCACGTGAAAAAAATGTCTGAAGACCTAGTATGTGTAATCTGACTCAAACCCTATGCAATGTGTAAAAGTATGGAACAATTTTTATGTTTTTAGTGCTAGTTAAAAGTAAATTTTGAAAAAAACAAAACTTCTAAGAAAGTGTATTTTTAAAATGTAAATAAATAAACCTTGAGCCATATTACCCCACAGGATATAGTTGGTTGGTCTTTGAACTAGTTTATTAGTATCAACTCAGTTTAATACAAGGACGAGAGCTTGTCACTCCAGCATGAAGAGACATATATAAATGATCCTTTTAGTATTTTTCACTTAGGAGTATGGCCTCAGTGTACATCCATTTAGATATTAATGTTTCTAACTTATCATACTTTATGGCTGAATAATATTCCACATTATAAAACAAATACATCTTGTTTATTCAGTCTTCAATTGATGAGCATTTGGGCTGCTTCCAAAATTTAGCTATTATAAACTGTGCTGCTATAAATATGGGTGAACATATGTTGCTATGGTATGATATTTTTCATTCTTTCATTAATATACACTGTATGGAAAGAGCAGGGTCAAATGGGACTTCTAATCCTAATTTTTTAAGAATCTCCACAGTAATTTCAACAGAAGTTGCACCAGCTTACACTCCTACCAGCAGCAGAGAAGGGTTCTTTTCTTCCTAGAGCCCTGATGACAGCCACTCTTTCTGCAGTAGGATGGAATCTCCAGTGTTATTTTCATCTGCCTTTCTCGAATGACCAATGATGATGAAAATTCTTTCATATGTTTATATGCTGTTTATACTTCATGTGAGAAATATCTATTTGATTCAGTTGCCAATTTGTGAATTGAGTCTTTAAATTTGAGGGACTGATTTTTTAAAGTTCTTTATATATTCTAGATAGTAGTCCTTTGTCTGAGGAAAAAATGGTAAATTTTTTTCCCACAGTGTAAGGTGTGTTTTCACTGTTGGTGGTTTTACTTGCTGTACAGAAACTTTTTAATAATGTGAGATCTCAGTTGCTGATTATTTCTGCCAGTTCTCATGGTACTGAAATTTTGTTCACAAATATCTCCAAGAGGTATACCTATGATATCTTCCATCAGTCTTAGTGTTTCTGGTTTAATATTTAAATCATTAATCCACTTTGATTTCAGTTTGGTGCGTGGTGAAAGATGTAGGTCTCATTTTAATCTTTAGAAGTTACCCAGTTTTTTTCCAGCACCATTTATTAAGAGGCTATAATTCTTCCAATGAAAGTGTTCATCTTCTTTGTCAACAAATCCAGGTGCAGGTTCTGGGGCTTCTTCCTTATGTGATGGTCCTATGAGAAATTGGCTCACTGGACAGAGGTTAGGGTGGGTCCTGGTCTCCAGGCCTTTGTGAATGTCTGAGATGAACTACTAGTCCTGTCACTGCATGTAAACTTAGGCACAAGAATATCACCGTTCCCACTTCAGTGTAAATCCCCTGCAGGAACTGCAGAAATGCAGGCTCTAATTCAATAATTCTAACTCTACACATCTGAAATTTTTGTTCTTAATAAATTTCCATGAAATAGGGATTTTGTCGATCCAATAAAAGTGCTTTGATTAGCAATAGACTAGAACATTTTAAACAGGATATTATTTAACATGATGAAATAGTTTCTAACTTTAGAGCAATAAGACAACTAGAAAATTATCAAGTGACAAAATCATAATGAGAAATAACTGATAGTCAATTTAATTTCTTATAAAGAGAAAAATAATATATTCTAAAAGATAAAACTTAGACCCATAATCTATTAAACTTCAGAACTCTAACTTCTTAAAGCTTTAAATGGGAAGTCAGTTTCATGAGCTATTGGAAAAAATCCTCAAAAACAATTAAAATATATCCATAAGAAGTGCCAATATAGAATTTTGACAGAGTTGAACAGGGAAGGTAAGAAAGATCAATGAAGAGGATGTGAAGCTTTATGCAGTGTATTTTATTGGAGTGCTTATTTCAGATGGGAAGCACGGCCAGAATGTTTATAGAGACAAGAGTCTCAGTGAAGACAGAATTCACGATTACAAAGTAAAAGAGAGTCAAGTATGACTGTACTAGGGAGAATAAACATCTTTAAACACAGACTGATGAAAGTCTAAATCTCTGTATGTAATTTGCCAAGGAGTCATTGACAGGGAAGTTTTTTTTTTAAAATCTTTTCATTTGATTTGTGATTATGTAGAGGACCTCATTGGTTTGAATTTTAAAAATGTCCATTAGTAAAGAACATGAGATTTAAAACAGAAAAATACTAGTTTTAAGTTTCACATTTGAGCAGTGAGCACATACTTAGAACTGTGCACTTTGTAGGAGCCTGAATGATGCTGCAGGGGGTCAGGTCTAAATCTCTAGAACTTGTGACCACTGCTTCATGTGGAAAAAACATCTTTGAAGATGTGGTTCATTTAAGGAGATGGAAATAGGAAATTTATTCTGGATTATTTGAATGAGGTCCAAGAGCCAAACGTGAAAGTTTATAAAGAGACCCAGGGAGGTTGACGTGGGTGCAGAGAAGCCACACTGAGAAGAGGCAGAGGTTGAAGTTATGAGGCTGTAAACCAAGAATCACTGAAAGCTATTAGAACCTGGAAAGAAAAAGGAGTGAATTCTCCTAGAGAGCTCACAGAAAGAACATCGCCCTCCTGACATCTAGATTTCAGCTCAGTGAATGTGATTTCAGGCGTCTGACCTCCAGAGCGAGGAAAGAAAACATTTCTGTTGCTTTATGCCACCTGCTGTGCTGGTTCATTACAAAAGTCACAGGAAAGCAATATAGGATCTGAAGAGAATGGAGGGTGATGGAGGAAAACAGAAAAATCAGATGTAATGATTTTGACTAGAAAACAGAGCTCTTAAAGAAAATAAGACCATAAGCATATGAAATGAAGAATTAACTAGAAAGTAAAAGTAACTAATTCTGATATCACGGAGTCAAAAGCATATTGTTTAGATATTTTCTTTCCTCCTGGAAATCTTCCTGCAATCATACAGAGGTCCCTCATCCTGCAAACCACTAGGTGGCTAGAGGTAGTGAAAGTTGGACCTGTGGACAGAACATGAAATTCAGTGGATAAGCAGGGGAGAAGCACAGGTTCAGCCTAGGAGAATGATTTCAGAACCAGCGCTCACAGGTCAAATGGATGTAGTGTTTTTCTGGGACCATCTGGGAAGCTGTGTTCTACAGAGTGGTTGTAAAGCCAGTTTTGTGAACAATGGGGGATCAATTCCATGGCATCAAAATTTATGTGTATGAAAGTTAGTGTGTTTTACCCTCTATTGTGCCAATATGAGTCTTCCGTGACATAGTAAGAATCTGCCTGGCTTTCTAGGAAGGCTTGCATATTACACAGTGTTTGGAAGGATTTTGTGGTCTGCGTTTCAGTTCACTCGTTTTTGCTACAGAGTTAGTTGTCATTTTTCACTGTCCACCATCTAACTAGATTGACATTCTGATCTTTGTAAAGTTGCCTGTGCGCGTGTCTGAGCTGAAGACCTGACTTTTCTATCTGCTGGGAGGTAGAGCACTAGTTGTGGTTTATCTCTGCATTTAGGTATCATTATTACTAGCACAAGGTGTGACGCTGACTTGTACCTAAAATGTTCTTTCCCCTACAGAGACTTATTCACACCGATTTGCCTTTGTGTTCTCCCTCCTCTAGCATCAACTTTCATTCCTTTTGGCAAAAGCAGTTTGTAGATTGTGTTTTAAATGTGCCATGTTGTTTTCAAAGTCAATGGAGTTTCCTTGTCTGTTTTAGTTTTCTTCTGAAATCAATTTTTTTCTCAAAAAAAAGTATGAGAAACTGACTTTTCTATGTTTAACAATAGTCCAAATGTTATAATTTGCCTCAATTTGATTAGTTCAGTGGAGACTGAAATATATTCATAGGCATGGTAGAAAGGCTGGTGGAATCTCCAAGGGCTTGAAAATAGAGAGCTTTACCTATTGACTTTTGGCTACTAATGAAGAAACTGACAACTGATTTATGTGAGAGATAATAGCATTATTCCCACAGATGGAATGGGTCCAAGTCTTCGGCTTCTCATTCAGAAAGTGCCGTCTTTTATTGTACAGTAAAATAGAGATTTTCTAAGACCATTGGGGACATTAACATGCACTGTAATTTTGAAATTCTAATGAAATTTAAATGTAAGAGTGGGAATCTGAGGAGCATGTAAGTCATGAAGATTGTGGTTCTGATTCATTATGAGGTAATTCATACCTGTCATGTCTCATTTATTCAAAAATGTTCAGTGTGATCCAGGAACTTAGTTCAGTGGCACTGCACCTGCCTCACAAGTGCAAGGCCCTGAGTTTGATTCCTGGTACTGAACCCTGCACCAAAACAACAACAAGAATAACAACAGAACAAAACAAAACAACAACAAAATATTGAAAGAGTTCCTGAGATGCTGTGATAATTCCGGTGATCTTACAAGTACTGATGATATAAAGGAAAAAGCTTTACTTTCAAGAAATTTATAGTTCTCAAAATTTCAAGAGAAGTTTATATTTTGGTTTTTTTAAACAATAAAACATAAAATTGCTATTTTTCTTCCTTTTGGAGCTAAACAGAACAATATAGGAATTAATTCTCCCTGAGGGATTCTATTTAGTCAGTAAATCTGACATTGGGTAAAGTTTGCAGTAACAAAATAATGTGTTTAACATGATGAAAAAGAGGACACACGTAGGACTAGGTAGACAATAGCACATGTTTAACTCTATCAGCTCTAGAAAAGCAGAATATGGGAAAGGGGTAAATTGTGTATATGTTTTTGTTTCAGATTTTTTTGACTTAAGTGAAACAATTTACTAGTGAACATAGAGAGGGAGATTGTAATCCACTAAGACTGACAGATATCAGTCATACAATATACAATATGAGTAAATAGTGAGTGAAAAAATTTTAAGTATATAATTCTTGAAATTCATAGGAGTCATGGGAAGAACATCACTTCACACAAATTGTGAAATGTAGTATTTGAAATAACTTTATTAAAATATTGAAAGATAGGTGATCTACCTGACTTCAGATTGGAAGATACGTGTTATTGTGTCAAATAAATTCTGGGGAGCTTAGTGATCATTACTATATAATGTAAGGTGGATAATTTAAGTGCAATCCAAAAATGAATTTAGTCAAAGTTCTTAGAAAACAAGATGAGCTTGGAAATGAGATATTGACAGCTTCTTTTAGAAATATTGGAAGGTTAGATATTATGTTTCAATACTACTTTTTTATTTTTCTGGTATTGGGGATTGAACACAGGTCTTTGCACTTGCTGGGCCAGTACAGCACTACTGAGCTGAATCTGTGGCCCTTCAATGCTGCTTCTGAAGATGTAACAGTCAGATGGTTTACTTCGCCTCAGGAAAAAACCCATAAATGTTGAGCGCTCAGCGGCAAACAATTCAAAATAGGGACCAAGAACACGATCCATGGGGTAAAATCACAGAAGTTCAAACCCTGGTTTTAACTCTCACACCTGTAGTAATGAGTTCTTTTCTTTTTTCTTTTACTTTTCTTCCTTTCTATTCTTCCTTTTTTTCCCTACTGTTGGGTATTAACACTCCTTCCTCCCCAGCTTTGGGACTGAGGATCTATTGCGTAGCCCTTATTTGTTTTTAAAATTGAGTTTACTGTCACATTAATACATACATTATGATCACATTCATCACTGGGAATTTGTACCTGAACATAATCTATCTTGATTTTTATTTTTTCCCTTCCTTCCCTCCTTCGAACCCCTGAATCCTCCATATGCATATGCTTTTTTCCAGTTTTTCCTTTTTAACCTTAAAATTCTTTCCCTTCTTTGTTTCCCCCACAATTCCCTTTCCCCTTTGAAGATTTTCTTCCTGTTTCACAATACCTAGCATACGTTCTGGACCTGGCTTACACTTTTTTTTTTACTTTGAATCAGGGTCTCACTAAGGCCTGCATTATGCAGGTTGGGTTGGAACTGAGAGCCTCAGCTCCCCAGAATTCTGGAATTATAGAACTGGGCTACGGCGCCAAGCTTAGGGATGAATTCGCACATGTTTGCTTATCATGTATTGTTAACCATTGAATGTTCTCCAAAAGTAAAGAAGTACCTGTAACTTAATTTTACAACCCAAAATTATGCTAAGGGTAAAAATCTATTGGTATTTGTCAAATATTCATTAGTATATTTTTACATTGCAATATGAACATGTGCTCTCAGCTGCTAATGATAAAAGTCATAATTGGTTTAATCACTACGAAAATTTTTTTTTAAATTTTTTTTTTTTGAGACGGAGTTTCGCTTTGTGGTTCAGGCTGGCCCTGAGCTCAGCCTCCAACTCACATCACAGCAATCCTCCTGCCTCTGCCTCCCGAGTGCTGGGATTACAGGCGTGTGCCACCACGCCCAGCGCTGTGGTATGTGGTACTGGTTGCTGCTGGGCGTGAGTCTCCACGCCCAG
>PVIR01032774.1:0-18388 GCA_004026965.1 Petromus typicus
TTTTATGAGATTCAATTTCTTCATTTGTAAAACTGGAATGATAACGTCTTGAAGATTTGATATCAGGATTAGAGTTCATGAATATAGTAAGAGATATTCAGCATTCAGTGAGTACTGACTTCTGTTAAATGGTATATGTCTGTGTGTGTTGATGCTGCGGGACAGATAGACACCTTGCTCAACACATCTGGGCTCATCTAAAGAATGCACTCGGAAACTCGAATGTGGAGTCATTCTTTTCTATGAAAATCGAACCACCATACTACTTGTGAGCAAACTTTCCCAAGACTTATGACTATCACCCCCTTTCATTTTCTCATTCCTTCTAAGTGGTCTGTAGTGTTCTACAGAGGACTAGGACATGTGAGTACATGCACTGACCTTTACAATCAGCACAGTCAAATTATCTTACATGACACTGAGATTTCATATCAAAAACTGGACATATCAGGTAAGTTCTTAATATTTTTCTCTTTGTTTGAAATCTCAGAACATGAGATGAGTGTGTCCCCCTCTTATTGATGCTTTTGATTTAGCATCAAGAATCATTTCCACTAGATTGGTGCAAACTTGCACTCAAGAGCCTCAGCTTATTTCAAATTTTATTTTTTACAATGGAGCTTTCTTCTTTATGTTGAATGACTTTTAAACCTGAGACTCAACTCTATTTTTTGTCTTCTTTTTCCATTTCCCAGTGGAAAATCAAGACTGGAATATTGTATTAGCCTCTATAATTCAACATTTGTGAGTCAGCCTTCAAACTTCTCCTCCAGAGTGTCTTCCTCCTGGCCTTTTCTCGGGTTAATGATGACAGATTTCCTAGTCACTAGGTTTTACCAGATTCCCACCCCCCCGACTCCTATGTTGTCCTGCCAACCTCAGTAAACTTCCAGATCACGTCAGTTCTTCTCCTTCTCCTTCTCAGACACACTAACTTGCTTCAAGTCCTCATCTTTTCTCACTGGATCTTTGTTTTTTAAACTATACTTTGAAATAATTTTGCACCCACAGAAAAATTACAGAACTAATACAGACAATTCTTAGATCACTTTCACTCAGCTTCAGTAATCCTCACATATTGACATGTTGCGCGACTTGAAACATTTATCAAGGTTAACACTGGCATGGCCTGGGGATTTAGCCCAATGGCACCACTGCCTGTCTAACAAGCATAAGGTTGTGAATTAAATCCCTGGTATCCAAAAAAAAAAAAAAAAATGATTAACATTGTCAGATACAGTGAACTAAAGCCATAGTTTGTCTTTGAATTTCTCTAGTTGTCTTACTGATACAGGCAGCAAACCTAGCTTCCCGACCTGAAAGGTACCTGAAACACGAATGCAAGTTCTCTAAAATCAAAGAATGTGTTTTAGGAATGATGGAGGTTAAGAGTAAGAAAAACTTCATTGAGAAAGAAAGCTTTTGCCTAAGAGAGACAGAAGGGATCTTGGAAGGAGTGACCCACCCACCTCACTTCTCAGTGGGCTTTTTATGGTGCAAAGCCACGAGATGAGGCGGGTTTAAGGTGGGACAAAATTACAGTCAACCAGTAAAGATAGTGGCTTAGGTAATACTGGCACAATGAGAAATCACAAAATGGACAAAACCATGATCAGCCAGTAGGATTACAAAAGTGTAACTGCTCAAGTAGTACTGATTAAACGGAGATCTAATGAAAACACCAGGGACATAACAGGCATAAGAGAACTTTTAGTCTAGGTTTTTTTTCTGGGAGAGGTGAATTTAAATCCTAGCCTTCCACCCAGGAGGCTGGCACCTATTTAGAATATCAATCACTGCTGTTAATCCTGTGTAGGTGGATGGTTTTCTCCCCTGGCAATGCTAACCTCCAAGTGGGCTTCTCTGTGGGCTTTTCCAGGGCCAACCTGTCTGCCTGTCTGTCTGTCTTATGACCTATAACACTACTAACATATTCTAGGCTCCAGTTCAAACCCCCCTTACATTTTATTGACATTAATCCTTAGTTTTCAATAATCTGTGACACTACCAAAGCCTTTCTCTTGAAACTTTCAAAGTATACAGACTGAATATTTTGCAGAATTTCACCTCAGTTGGATTTGTCTAATATTCTTCATGATTAAACTGAGATTCTGCATTGTTTTTGTCCTGAACTTTTGTAGAGAATTTTTAAACAGAGCCCTCTATGTGCACAAAGAACTTTGAAGACACTGCGTTGCCTTGTAAATAGAGCCCACATTCTTTAGCCTGGCATTCAGGGCCATGTGTAGTCTGGTCCCCAGTTTCATTTCCAGACCATTAATGGCTCACGCTGGACTGCCATCCTCAAGACTCTGACTTCTCTACTCTCGATGTCCACCTGTGAACCTCTCAGTCTGCTCCACCTCTTACTGACTCTGTAGGATATTTACTATTGTTATCATCTCAGTTTCACAAACAAAGGGGCCAGAGCACTGAGGGATTAATGAATTCACCCAATATTAACAACTGGAGCTGGTGTTTAAACTCAGGTGGTTTCCCTGCAGATTTAGCATTTACATCTGTAAGCCATGTGAGTCTGGGGTCTTTAATGTTAGATTTTTTTGCAGAATTTAGCCCTGTGCCTTGTGCATATGGCTCCAACACATATTAGTTGAATGGATAAATGAGTAAATATTGAACTTCAGGATAAAAATGTATACTTATGATTGAAAAGGATGAAGAAAAAAGCATTCTTCTTATATTTTTACAAACATATTCTATAATGTGGATTATGCAATAATGGTTTCTCTACTAACAGAGCCTGTTCCACATAGAAATCTGTACTTGGATTTTCTTTGGTTGGTTTTGGAATTTATTTACAGAAGGTCATGTATTTTCTTAATCTACTTTTGACAAGAATGGCACTCAGTCCCAGTGAGTGTGCTGTGTGGCAAAAACCTAGGACTAATGTAGTAAAACTGTACAAGTGAGAGCCTTGGAAGAGAAGAAGGGCCTGGGTGAGGTTCCGGAGCACCTCAGAGATTGCTGAAGCCCTCCGTTTGAGCGGGGAGAGAGGCAGTTGCCAGAGGAAGAAGAGCTTAAAGCCTGGGGATTCTGTCTCCTGCACAGAGCAGGATTCTCCTTTTTCTTTCACATGCCAGTTTGTGTAAAATCTGGCTTCTACACTAGTGGCCTTCAGCCAGCAGGGCTTGGATACAGCCTGTATGTCTTATTTCTTTGCTGCTGGAGGGCACTAATGATTTCCCAACAATTTTGATTTGCCTTTTAATTTTCCTCAGAGAGCATGTCATGTCCTTTTGGAGCTAATTCATTCTCAAACCCCTTGGGCAGTACTGAAAATGTGGCACTGAAGCAACATGCTTTTATTTTTCAAAGTGTAGAGTGTGTATGTTTCTAAACTTCTTTAGGCCTCCGAGACTTACTGAGCACCTTGTAAACACTGCTTCCTTCTCTGGGATGGCGCTGCAAGGGAAATTCTACTTCCAAATTTGACAGTGTGCTGACACTAGGACAGAGGAAGAATTGTGAAATACATTTTAACACTTGTTCAGTAAATCACATACTTGCTTTTGTGTTATTTTTTTTTTCAAAGAGAAATTCCTTTGAGGATGTGCTGGCAATGATATTTTTAAATGATGAAAATCACATTTTTAAGGTTTTCCTCCTTCCAATGGGAAAAGCTTAAATCTATATTTAAATGAAATTTGGTTCTGTGCTGGATAGAGCGTAATATCCTCAGTCATCTTGAATTTTAGAAGTCTGAAGCATTTTTAATAACAGCATTGATGGAGTATTCATACCCAACCTACACATCATCATGCTTGCTTAAAAAGATGAACTAGAATTGATGAAGTTTCCAGAGTTTTGCTGCTTTAAGAATTTAGAGGAAATGAATGTGCTTCAAATCATATCTTATCGCAATTTTGCTTTAAATTGAATCCAGTGCCATTCAGTAATCTTATGCTGATTTTTCCGTGTACATATTTTTGCATTTGTTTTGTGTGCCAGGTTTTCTGGTGGAGGAAGCATTCCAGCATGTGTTACTGGGGTAGAGAGGCTGGGAATGAGACACTCTGAACAGCAAAGCATAACACAATCCCAAAGCTGGAGGCAGAAAATTTCACGTGGTCAAGATGGTGAAGAAGTTATACAAGAGATTCTCAAGCTAAGTTGAGTGGGATTGATACCAAAGTTGGAAAATATTATAGGAAATTATTATACTTCCTACCGTATTAGATGTCTCATAAACTGAGTTCATGCTTTCTAAAACTGAAGAATGAATCCTAGAAGCAAGAAAGATTAACAATAAAACAATGTTTATTGAGACGATAGCTTCTGAGAGGCAGGAGGGATCCAATTGGGTGGCCAGGAGCCCACTTTATAGGTAATTTATAGAATACCAGCCATGTGGGTGCAATAAGGGTTAAAGCTATGATCAGCCAATAAGGTTCCAAGTTTAGTCACTTGGGAAATAGTAACCCAAAGCAGTAGCAAGTCATGAGGCAAGAGTACTAGAAAGAACAAAGAACTTCTCAGGTAGGTGATGGGTCTGGGTGTCTTGGTCACCCCCTGAGGTGACTGATGTGGATCTGAACTTTATAAGACCAGGTGTTTTTGCTTATTTTACCCCTGGGGGAAGCATGAGGCCTAATCCTTTTGTTCTTATCTTGAAGGTTGGCCCCTGCTGATGTGTCTCTGGCTGCAGTTGCAGTGTTTTCCACCTGTCCCCCTGACTCTCTGGAGGGCTCAACCCTGTCTGACTGCCTGTTGTGTTTCTATCTAACTCAGCCATGTGTAATGGAATTATATGAAGAGTTCTGTGTGAAATATTTTTAAAAACGTTGTCTCCAGCTTTCCACCCGTAGAAATCTGGATAAAATTCTTCTGACATACAGCAACTTGGGAATCAGGATTTTCTAAGTTTCCCCAGATAATTCTGATGTGCAACCCAGGTGAAAACCCGCAGTTCTAGAGGATATAAAAGCAGGAGAAAAAAATTAGAACTGTTTGGAATCATGGGCTGGAGAGACTTCTCATAGAAGATTCAAAGATTAGATTTAATTTTATTTTTTCAATTTTTAGTTCTTAGTAGTAAGTGTTTGCAGTGCATATTGACTATATTCCTTGTATGGAGTTGGCGCACATACATAACATATCTTATTTCTTTGATCCATTTTCTTTCCTCTTTCTCTGCCTCCTGCCATCTATCTCTTTATTTTCTATAATTTATGTTTTATTTTGATCTTCATTGTATCTTGAGCTTTGTTTTACAGACATGAAGATCATAAGTGTTCCTTCAGCAAGTAGGCAAAAGAACAAAGAGGTTGGAAGAGCTGACTGTGGAGTGAGACTCGTCGGGTTCTAAACCCGCCATGCTGTTCCTGTAATGTGTGCCCTCAATCTTTTCACTGTCTTAACCTCCTCAGTTGTGAAATAATGACACTAATACTACACACCTTAGAGGTTTGTTTGGATAACTGGGTCAGGCAATTCATCTGAACAGTCTTAAGGTAATACTTGTTCTAAACAAAGCACTTAATTAGAGTCACTTTCATTTATAAATTTTTTTATTGTGAAATAGGTGCATTTTGTCCACACATCATGCTCACACCCAACATTGACAATTTGCACCAGTATATGACAAGACTTGATTTTCATTTTTCCCATTCCCCTACCCACCCTGAAAACCCCCACACACTTTCATTTTTTTTAGGATTGAACCTCAGATAGATGGACCTGGCTCTGATGTTCAAGATGGAATGATTTCCATTTATTTATTTATTCATTCAAAACATGTTTAACGAGTACCTGTCATATGCTAAGAACCATCATGGATGCTAAACACAATGGCAAAAATAAAAATTAGGTCCATGCAATAATTTAACATTTTCAAAATTTTCCCACATAAATAGACTTCTTTGATCCGTGTCACAACCAGTGAAATGGAAGCGGGGGTTTCTGAGATCATACAAAGTACAGTATTAAAAAATTGATTTATGGATCATGTTGGAGAGGGAGACAGATCAGAACCCAAACCAGCATGATGACCTGGTTTCACCTGGAGAGCGTGAGAAAATAGAGGTCACCGTGAGGGCACGGATTAAAGGGTGGAAAATGCCCAGAAGGTGAAGGACAGTAGTCAGGAAGAGAATTTGTCAGGCTAACCACATCGCCAAAGACCACAGGCGCCCCAGGTTCAGGCTCCTTCGTAAACAATGGCGTTTCCGTGGTGGGGAGGCAGCTATAATGGGATAAAGAGACCTGAGTAGCTGCTTGCTAAATTCTCAGTTTTCTGAACAATCAAAAGGGTTTGAGTTCAGGTTAGGAATGAGGGTTGGGGTTAGGGTGACGACTAGGTTGAGGGTTGAAAAGAACATCTTCGGATTGCTCATATAAACATCACCAGATTCAAATGAAAGATTGAAAACTGTATGCTTCTGATGGGTATGAAATAGCACTCTTCAGGGCGGTTTTGTGTACAATGATGACATCACTCTGTTGGGAGTGTCCTTCCCGAGGGAAAATCTTACACTCTGTTTTCCCCTTTTTCAAACTACTTGTGGTCTTCATATATGAACTTCTGGATTTCACTGTGTGGCTTCAGAGTCCACTTTTCAGTTTAAAAGTGTTAGGAGTTTGTATACAAATGCTAAAATAATAATAGGTTTTATAGTCTTTCTGGGAAAAAAAAAACACTAAGAGAGCAAAGGGCAACATTTGCAAAAAGTAATGTAATCTATTGTTATTTTCACTGTAGTCTCATATAACTCATTTTCTCACCTAACAAATATCTGTGTCGTTTTGAAGCTGTGCATAGAAACTCTTAGGAGTATTGAGAAGAGATTTGTATAATTAGCCTCATTCGCTTCTGTGACTCGACATGTGGAATATCATATAATATTCTGATATAAACATATTCTGACGTCCGCATTTTGGTAAATGACTAAATAACATATCCAACATCAGTTGCCAATATATTTCCTTGCTGAGTGGATCTTTCCCGTTGATGTTGATCTATTCATAGCAACCTTGGGGTGTCTTCAGTTTGTCTGTCTGCCTCCTCAGAGCAGCACAGTGTGGCCTGCATTCCTCTAGTTTGTTGATAAGCCTGACAAGGAGGAGGCCATCATAGTCTCGGTAGAGTCAAACTACATTATCTTGTGATGAGTCACCTTGTCTGGAAAAATTAGGTTCGCCTGACCACACATATTCCACAAAGTATTGTTGACCTTATTTCTTTAAGGCATCCCAAAATAGGTCCTATGTTGATTTCTTTTGTGCCTGAACCATGATGCAAATGTTCACACTTAGCTTTGTCTTTCAAACACTTTAGACTTCTTATAATCCCGAGGGAATACAGAGGTGAATTGCTAACCTAGAAAGAAAAATGAAATTTAGTAGAGGTTTTCTTAGAATTTCTTCCTCTTGCCTCCAGACATTTTTCTGGTGGTAGTTTCCCTAATGCCTTAATCAAAACTTTAAAAATAAGTGCTGCTTTTTATCTGCAAAGATGACTCTTCTGAGCCTTTATCAGAGCCTAGATTTTGAGACTGCTTTCTCCAGACTGCAGATGAAACAGTTGCTCTTGTCTAGCCTATGTTGCTTGTCCTCATGACCAGCGTGCATTGATATGGGGTGGTTGGTTAGCTGGGTTCTCCTGGAGGGTGGATAGTTTTGTCATGCTATGGATATCTAGGCTGTCTAGAGGAGAACCTGTGACCTAGCCTTTGCTGGCCCAGTTAAATTGATACACTAATCACTTACATAATCAAAATATCTAAATTAATCTCAGGGAATGACCATGGCAATATGTATCCAATAAATCGTGGTTATCTCTTTTACTCAAGTGTATTCAAAGAGTCAGAATTACTATACAATATTTTACAATAAGTATTTATACAAAAGTGCTTAGAATCAAGTGGAAAAGTCTAGAATAATATATATGAAATAAAAGAAAACTCATGATACATATGGTCAGTGGAATGTGGAGTGTGATAATATTGATAACCACAATTACCCAGAAAATGAGAAGTGGCTGGTATTGACATCATGAAAGAAGCTTCATCAGACAGTTAAGACCTGAATCCCAAAAGAGAAGATAGAACTTATTCAAATGTAAGGAGGAGAGGAAAGCCAACATATTTGACTGTGGGAATGAGAGCTGTGTTTTTCCTCTTGATTTGCTTCCTTCCCCGGATCCAGCCCATTGTTGGGGAATGCACTTCGCTGCATAGGCCACAGCAACTGGGACAGAATACAAATATTTTCCTTCACCTCAGGGGAATCTTTCTAAACACTCTCTTGGAAAGGAAACTAATTTATTTGGTTGCTAATTATTTTGGCTCCAGTTTTAATGAGCCATATACTTACTGTAAAAGATAAAGAGGATAATCAATTTTTTCCCCTCTTCTTCTTCTTCTTCTTTTTTTTTTTTGGTAAAGTAATAAAAAGTTATGGAAGAATAACATACAGTAGTTATGATCATGGATTCTGATGCCAGATGGTGAGGTTTTCTGCACCTCTGCTTATTAAGTGTGTGGCCTTGGTCCAGTTGTTTGTTTTGTCTGCACCATACAATTCTTACCCATAAAGGAAGAATAATGGTACTTATTTGAACATTTAAATCATGATGATTATTAATGTTATTATTATTGTTATATTGTTATTGCTCTGGAAACCTGAAAATGATTAGGGAGTAAATGTTATGGACAGTTGGGATCACAGAGCTTCCCAAATAATTTCATGGAAATTGACTAGGAAATATGGTGTGTGTGTGTGTGTGTGTGTGTGTGTGTGTGTGTGTGTGTATACACACATCAGTGTGATATGCTGGGGAAAGGTAGGGTGGGGACGAGGTTGACTTCTACTTTGACAATGCCTGTTGAGAGAAAATCCTTTTTGATTCTGTATTTGTGGGTGTTAGAGATGGAACCCAGGGCTGCACACAAGCTAGTTGTGATGGTTAATTCACTGGGTAAGAAACTATCACTTGATCCAGCTGATTGGATCAGCACAACTCTGGGTGTAGCTGAATGGCTTTACTGAACACTGAAGACCCATCCCCGGAGTATGAGTGAGACCAATCAACAGGCTTGTGGCCTGAAGGGAATAAAAGGGGAATGAAGAAGTCTCACTTCTGTTTCTTTGGAGGAGTCTAGTTTCCACATTCACCGTGGACATAATTTCCTGGCTTCCAGTACTGACCACTATCCTCCTGCCATGGACTTGTCTGGGAGCCTACAGTGAGCTCCAGTCCTTCAGCCTTGATTAGATCCTTCATGATCTCTGGAGCACAGACAGCCCTTTTGGACTCTTCCACACCTGACTCCAGGTGGCCACTGTAAGCCCACCTTGTAAATCCTTGTTGGCTTATATACCTTGCATTTAATCTGCTTCTCAGTGAACACCGACTGATGTGCTAGACAACTGTTCTACATCTGAGCTACACCCCTAGCCCAAGAACATATTTAAAAACATTTCTCTCTATTAATTAATGGTTTTGTCTTTGCCCAATGGAAAAATGAACTTTTTCTGTATGTAAGGAGCAGTCAATTGCTCCTAGAACTCTTCAGAGGAGGAATATTATCATATCTGCCTTTCAAAGAAGCCAGGACTACTAATGGCACAAAAACTTGATTTGTCTCAGTCAATTTTTTCTAGTGTGAAAAGTATGAGTCCTGAGAAATGAAAACAAAAATTAGTAAGCAAATAAATTACCCAGAACATTTGTCTTAAATTGGGAGTGGACATAAAAGTGGTGCTGGAGGAGGAAGCTAGGCTTCCTTTGGAAGAAATTGTTCTGTGGACAATTGAACTGGTGTAGTTCTAGGCTGTGCTGTTTCTGGACACCACAGTGTCAGTGTTGTCTGGAGGGTTCAAAAGACAACAGAGAAAACAGAATGCAGAGTCTCATGCTTAGTTCTGGACATGCAGAACCAGATCCTCTACCTACAAAGTTCAGAAATTGTTGTGCACATTAATGTTCAGAAAGCTATGTTAAGACTTTTGCAGGTCACGGACTTTCCCAGACTGCCTAGCTCACCACTCCAAAGTGATGACATACTCTCAAAAGCTCTCACAGACCACAGAAAGCAGATACAATGCTAATGAGCATGGCAATGATATATAAACCTTTTTCTTTTGAGTTAGTCATTGAAATATCCAAAGAAATGAGTATGATTTGTCCTCTTAAGATCTCATAAAACCTCAGAGGCCCTGAAGTGAAGATGCCTCTGGAATGTACCAGAATAGTTAGATTTCTTAGAAATTTAGATCAAAGGTGAGAGTCATCAAAGTGTTTGTGGGCTCAAAGGTAAGGAGATAGCAGTTCTGAAGTAGAAGACTAGTGTTGCGATGGTTTTTGTTTTGTGTGCCTTTACGAGAAAGACAGCTTCTCGAGCCTTTGAACTTTGGAGACCTGCCAATTGGAGTGGAAGAGGTAGCATTTTCCTTTAAGCTACAGGCTCTATTCTGTTCAGATCCTTAAACATCAAGGTCAGACCTTATTCAGAATAACTGAATACTAATTGACTTGCTGGGCATTAATGTGCATTATCTTGTTTACACCAGTGTTCTGCTTGCAGTTTGTAAATCATTCTCTCCAGCAGGCTTTGACATGGATCCGAAGCTTGTTTCTGTTCTATAGGAGCTGGGTAACTCTCTAGCCATGCTAGAGGGCTAACAAATTAGAAAGAATGAGAGAGGAGGGACTTCCTCCTTGCACATTTTGCATCATGAATGATTGTACAATGGACAGGGATTGTGGAGTCTGCATTTACCTCCAGGTTAGAATCAGGCTGCCTGTATAATTATGTTAATGCTTTCCATGGATTTTCTTTTCTTTCTTTTTTTATTCTTTGTCAAATATACCCAGGCTTGAATAACCCCATAACAATCAACCAACACACACACAAACATATGCACCCTCATAAACTAGGCCCCACCTGGTTGGCACACTGTAAAGGACGTGCAAGGTCACCTCAGTGATTTGAGTGGCTAGACCTTGCATGGTGCATTTTTCAATGTCCTTGGCAGTGTTCCAAATACACAAAAGGTCTCTTGCAGCAATTATCTTGCCTTTCACTGAAGTGCCAAGAAGGAGATGTGTGCTTCCTCTACATTTGCTCTCTGTTTGGTCTATGTTAACAATAGTACACTGTGGCTAATAATTTTTTTTGGTAACTAGTAATAGGATCTCGGACAAGTCCCCTTCAACATTTTTATCTATGGAATTAAAGGATTATACTCATTAGCTTTCTCTGATTCTAGAAGGCAAAATGTTTACCAGCTGCAAGGCTGCTGCTCTTAGTCTTTAAACTTGGAGGAAACTGTAGTGTTATAATGAAAACTGTAGTGAGTGGCCTTAGAGGCTTAGAGTAGTCTTGGAGTTACTGATCTGTCTCCAACAAATCATGCATCTGACCTTCAGTACATCTTTTGGATCTTCAGTTTCCTCATCTGTAAAACTGTGATAATGGTCCTGTGTTATCCTCCCTGCAGGGCTGTGACACACCATGTAAAGTGATATATGGTGCAAAGGATGAGAAATTATCTGGGTCTGCCTGATTCCTCCTTTTAACTATGGAAATGGTATTGAGCTAGCTGCTACCTACCAGCATATTGGGTAGCTACATGCACAGTCCTTCACAGACGCATGCTCCAGGCCACACCTCAACACCACCCAGTAAGAACTTCTAGGAGAAACTTCAGGCACAGGAAATACATGTCAGCCAACTTTAAGAATCATTGATCTAACATAGGGAAATCTTACCATGCTGTGATCTCATATGCTATCATTCCTTGCACATGACAAGATGTCCCTTCTGATATCGATGCCTGAACATTGCTGTAAGACAGGACATTTTATAGAGATCTATGCTGATGTAGCCTTCTCATTAAGTTTGGTAAATGTCTTTGTTGGTCATGATTCGTGGTTCTTCTTTCTCAGTTTGAAGGAGGAGGAAACCATTTAAAATGGACTTTCTAAGAGCCATAGGTCTTCTGGGAAGGAGGCAAGGTTCAAATTGGGCTACAGCTTCTTATAAGTCCCAGTTTTAAGAGATAACTAGGAAATAATTGTACTTTGTGTTTTGTCCCTTTCAACACCGCAATAGTAGAGAAGGGGAGAAGCAAAGAAGTCAAGAATAGTAGCGCAGGTAGATTTTTATTTACATACTTTAGCTGTCAGTCTGGAACCGATAATATCTAAGTTCTGCTTCTAAATCACGTCTGCAGCACCAGCACCTGGAGTTTATGCAAATTGCCCCTCAGGTGACAAGATCTTAGTGAGGTTAGTCTGTCCTGCCCTGTGCTGCTCTAGATTCACAGAATCTCAGAATAACTCGAGCAGATATTGTAGAGTTGCATTCCCAGGACCACGAACAACTTCAGAGGAGGGGCCAGAGGGAGAGGGTTAAAAAACAACAGCAATAACAACAAAACCCTCTGTGCAAAGCCTGTAGTTTGGAATAAAGGCAACAAAGCAAATTATCAGGTGATGGATTTTAAAATTTTGTCTCTATTCATTTCACTTCAGTGTGTCAGTGACATCAGATAAGCACATCTGTCTCCTGCTAAATAGGAGCCAGCCCTCTCAGGTGAGAATGACAATGCTGGGGGACACTGATCTGCAGTCCTGCTTTAATCTATTTCTGGGGTAATGGACTCACACAGCAGCCTCAAGTGCCTCCCTTAATAGCTTCTTGCTTCTTACTGCAGAAATACACAGGAGCTGTTTTCAGATGTATGTTCATTTTGAGGGAAAGGACAACAGAAGCTTTTCTGAGGAAAAAGGGAGAAGATTAAGCCCTTTCTTTAATCTAGCAGGGAGGAAGAGGAAATTACCTTGGCGCATGCTACTGCTGAAATGAACAGCAGTGCCAGTGAAGAAATTCTCTGTTAGGACACAGAGTCAGTGGCCCTGTATTTCCCTTGTTGCTTCAACACTATGAGGTTTGGGTGTCGGGGAGAAAGTCTAAAAATACTGCCTGCTCATTCATAGCCAAGTAATGAAGATGGAACGGGCCTTCTTCTACCTGAAAGGAAAAAAGAAATATGAAATTTTAATGTCTTCATTTTTTTTTTGAGACAGGGTCTCGCTTTGTGGTTCAGGCTGGCCCTGAGCTCAGCCTCCAAATCACATCACAGCAATCCTCCTGCCTCTGCCTGCTGAGTGCTGGGATTACAGGCATGAGCCACCACACCTGTACTGTGGTATGTGGTACTGACTGCTGCTGGGCTTGAGTCTCCACACCCAGTATTGTATATGGTTACACCGGGGATTGAACCCGGGCCCTTGTGCTTGCAAGACAGGCGCTGGAACCACTGAGCTAAATCCCCGGCCCAGTGTCCTCATTTTTAAACTCTAAATCAAAGTCCAGCTTTGGAATACTGTTGTTTATTTTTACTTTTTGGAAGTACCAGGGCTCGAACTCAGGGCCTTGTGTTTGCAAGGTATGTGCGATACCATGGAGCTAAATCCCCAGCCCTTATTTTTGTTTTTAATAGACAATGTGGAAATATGGTAATGAATCTAAATAACATCAGAGGAAATTCGGTGAAGAGCGATTCTGTCTTCCAAGGCTACCTCCAATACTCCGCCACCCTTCTCTGAGGCGGCCCCTGATGTCTGTTTCTGTAGGATCCTCTCTCGATACTCTCCACCTATCAAAGTGCTCACCCTCTCAAGTACACAGGTTCTTGTGTAGCTCTCTCCCTTTGTTTAACTTGAATAGTTGTATTCTCTATGCATGCTCTCTAGACCCTGGCTTTTTTTTTTTTTTTTTCACTTACAGAGATATCTTAGAGATAATTTCATACAAGGACATAGAGACCAATCTTCTTCGCTTTAATAATCACCTCATACTCATGGATTCAAGATTGGGCTTCTTTTCATTCGCATGCCACTAGAATCTGAGACTAAATATTTCCCTATCCACATATTTATATATATGTGTGTGTGTGTGTGAAATATTTATGAATCTCAAACTGCCATAATACAATTGATTTTCACATTTCTTCTCTTGTGTGATTGTAAGTTACTCCCACTCTGAGTAGTAAACTTTAGCAGTTTTAATTGTATTTTAGCTTTGAAAAATTAAGAGGAGCTCAGAGTGGACTATTGAACGTAGGATGTCAGGTTCCTCGTGGTTTCGTTACCTGTTACTAAGCTAGCTGTGTTTCCACACAGCAATAGATCAGTTCTTGAACAAATATGACCCTTTTTGCTACCATGATAAGGTCACAAAACTCACCTTAACAGCACAAGGAAATCAATTCCAAAAATTGTCTGGTAACCACCTCTGACTTAGGGCTTTCTGAATACATGGAATTTCTGCCTTGGCATTGATCGCGTGATACATATGCATGTATTGGCTCCCTAGGGCTATGGTTCTCAAAACTCTGAACAAGTAGAAACTGGAACACATTTGGAATGCGCCTGAAGGCTCTGGGAATATTGGAGCTTTGCACTTTTATTTTTAAAATAGCAGGAATGTTTTAAGGATGGTTAAAGAGGAATCTAGCTATGTAAGGAAGGTGAGGTAAACTTTCTACTCATGAGACACAGGACTACTCAAAGATACTGAAGTTGACATTAAAAGCTGAAAGCTTCCTACTTTGGTAGAAGAACTAGAAAATATTTGTTCTTTTGTAGCTAAAGGAAAACCAAGGAGAGAGGAAGGCAAGCAGCACCCAGGTAAAAAGGACATGGCTTGAGAATGAGAAGATTTATTCTGTAATTGTTTGTTCCCTTTTTGCTTCCCCTGCATGATTTTAGTTAATTCTGAGTCAGAAAAAGCCAAAGCAAACATAGGAAAAAAGAAAATCTAATTTTTCACAAAATTATCTTGGTTTAGGGGTTGGAAAAATATTAACACACCTACTTGCTCTTTACACGTAGCCTGTGTCTGTCTCTCTAGACTTTATTCTTGGGCTCCAAATGTTGATAGAGTTGCAGCCAGGTCGATATCCCAAGACTTCCCAGCCTCAAGGCTGGAAGATATAAAAGTTCATTTTCCCTTAAAAGTTCAAATGAAAGTCCTGGGAAATACAGATCTAAAGTTAGAGAGATCTTAACAGGCTAATGGATGAACAAGTACTTTGTGCCTGAAAATTAATAAGTGACCAAAACAATCTCTTACAAGGCATGTGACGTTGACTCACTTAATTTCTGCTCATTTGTCTTTTCTCATTTATGAAACATGGTTGAACTTGAAACTATGACCACCTTCTTTCAAAACTAATTTCACTTTTACCCCATTTCCTTTGCTTTTTTCACATTTACTGAGAACTTACTCTAACTAGGCATTCTCTTATTCTCTATTCTTAACTTCTTGTATGTTAATATGTATGATAAGTAGGTATGTGTCTAGAAGTGGAAATATGATGTAAATAATCTAATAGACACAGTAACAACATCAAAATAGAGAAATTAATTTACTTATGGCAATGACACTGGATTTCAATTTAAAACTTTATAAGAGTTTGGCAGGTCTAAGAGGCCAACATTAACCATGTTAATGTAGAAATAAAAATGTTAAATTGGAATTAGTGAAAATAGGAATGTACGGTGTCAAATGCACCCTTACCTATCTATTGATTCACTGGGGTCATCTACATGATTATTGTATTTCCCAACAGGGCTGAGGACAATATTGGGACAGATTAAAAGGTTTTAATCAACTAATTAAATACATGCAAGCATGATTTTTGGGCACCTATGAAGGAAATGAATTAGGATATAAAAGTTGATTTATAATTAGGTGATAATTTAAAATTATCAAGGAATGAAGTGAACCAAGAATGACTTAGCTAAACCAAACTAAATCTCACAGTTATCCTCACCAGTAGGAAAAAGGCATAGTAATTTGTAGCCTATAGTTTGAAGAAGTTAGAAATCAGTTTAACAAAGGAGATTGAATTTTTTTCCTTAGAACCTAAAAACTTAGAGAAATGTCCCTTGTGATGGATTATGTGCTCATACCTGAAGTCAGAGGAATAAAATGGAAGTTCTCTTAAAGCCCTGAGGTTCTCACCTTGTAACATTTTGTTTTACCTCAATAGCTGTTCTATGAAGTGACTTTACCTCAAATGAAAAATTGTGCCAATATAATAGTTGATGCTGATTAGGAGAAAAACATAGTGGACCAGCTAACTATTTTAAAGAACACAAAGAAAATTCTATTCTTCACAAATCTGAAGGAACATGAACAATCAGAATTATCAGAAAAAAGCTAGATTTTTATTTTTCTCACAAATGCCACAGGACATCAAAGAAATGATTGCTGGAGGGACATGAACGATTGCAACAGGAGAGAACTAAGTAGGGACCAAGGGCTGGGTTTTCTAACTCTATGACTCTTTTCTAATTCTGTTCTTTTTACAGGAAACTCTTGAAAGAATACATATTCTCTTTTCTAATGAGAGTTAATTACAGTCTTATTTAGAAATAAATGAGTGGCTATTGTACCCTTTAAGGTTTCTTCTAGCACTATAGTATTTTTATTAAATGCCTTCAGAATTAGTGTCAGGAAACTAAATAAGTTTTTGAGGTTTTAACACAAAAAGGGAGCAAATCTTTCAAACAAAAAGAGAACTAGAGGAGAGATTTTCCATTTACTATTTACTTTTCACAGGAATGTAAACATTTAGTACTGTGATTTTCATATGAACGATGAATCCTGTTTACTGAAAAGATGCCAGTTACTTGTTGATGCAAAATCCTATAATAAAAATTGCAACATATATCAGGAGGAACCAACCATGCTTAGTCGCTGCGGTAATGTTAAAAAGTCACCATCTTCACATGGTTTCCAGACAAACAAGAGAAGATTTACACAGATTCCAGCATAGGATGTTGTGAAACTTCCAAGGAGAGAAAAGTCTATCACTGAAATAAAATTCGATCTATATTTGAAAAATAAGAAGTTTTTTTTGGATAAGAAATGGTGGGAGTGGGCTTCAAGAATGGAAGAAAGAGTGAAAGCAAAAGGACCCTGGGGGGGGGCCCAAGGGATGATGGGTGCATCAGTTCTGCTGGAAGAGCAGATGGCGCATGTTATAGTGAGGCTTACCAAGAACTGACTTGTTATAAGTAAGATGTAGGGAAAATCTATCTAGAAAATTCTGGTTCATCTTCAGGGAAAAATTAACTCATCATGAAGTGTGACTAGCACTGGTTCTGGGCTCTTCCTGCTAGACTATTCTGTTGTACTGAAGTAGAAAGTATAGAGGTGGTAGGACAACGGGGAGATAAAGAGAGGAGAGATAGAGAAGGTTTTTTTCTTTTAGGTTTTTTGAGGCAGGGTCTCACTTTGTAGTTCAGGCTGGCCCTGAGCTCAGCCTCACACTCACATCACAGCAATCCTCCTGCCTCTGCCTCCCGAGTGCTGGGATTACAGGCGTGAGCCACCATGCCCGGCACTGTGGTATGTGGTACTGGTTGTTGCTGGGTGTGAGTCTCCACACCCAGTATGGTATGTGGTTACCATGGATTGAACCCTGGTCCTTGCGCTTGCAAAACAGGTGCCAGAACCACTGAGCTAAATCCCCAGCCCTAAAGAAGGTTTGCTAAGAGCAGCAGAGTTCTTATCTTTGAGGCTCAATCTTTGTTTAAGTTTAGTCTTTCAAGTGGGTTTCTTCTCATGCAGCAAACTCTTGGTTTCACACTTAGTGTCAGTTCCACACCTCCCCTGTATGTAAACAGAACACTCTCTTTTCATCAAGTGGAACTTTTGCTGGATCCTTTGATGTGCGATCAGTAATTTTTGAATCAACTTACACAATCAATATTATTATCTCTTTTCTATAGACAAGCAGATTGGAGTGCATGGAATATAAGTAACCACCCCAAATAAATGGATACTGAGAATAAGAGACAGGGCTCAAGCATGCGAGAGAGTCATTTCTGAAGTGAATGCTCCAGCGTCATGCCAGCCTTTGGAGAAGTAGAGTCCAGCCTAACACAGGACTGCAACCAAGGAGAGATCCCCCAGACAAGTTCTACTGGAATTTCTGATGAGAAAGAACAAGGCTGATAAAATAACTATTTTGACTTTACGCTAGATGAACTGTCATGTACATATCAGTCAGATCTCTTTTCTCAATTACCTTGTCCTTATTCAGTGAGCTAAAAAGTGCCACAGTGTTAGAGTCTGGGATCACTCATTGCCAAGACTCAGAAAAGTGTATTTCCCCTCTCCAAGACTTACCTGGTTATGGTCTCTTCCGAGTATATCACTTGTCAATAGCAGACCAGCACGAAGTCCCTGATAAAATTCTCCCTTCTCTCAAATCAAACAGTAGATTGTATAGGACCATTTCTATTACAGATGGGATCTCATGAGGATAGGTATTCTTGATCCTTCACTCAGAGCCTTAAAGCACACCTTCCTTCTTCACTGTCATGACCATGAAAGTCATCAATGTT
>PVIR01032775.1:0-18385 GCA_004026965.1 Petromus typicus
GGCTCACGCCTGTCATCCCAGCACTCGGGAGGCAGAGGCAGGAGGATTGCTGTGATGTGAGTTGGAGACTGAGCTCAGGGCCAGCCTGAACCACAAAGTGAGACCTTGTCTCAAAAAAAACCTTAAAAAAAAAAAAAGCTCCTGTGTTGAAGGGCTTGGTCATTATGATGCTACTGGGAAATGGTTGAATGTTTAGGATGTGGGGCCTGGTGGGATGTCCTCAGGTCTTTGGGATATGCTTCAAGTGGATAGTGGGACCCCAGCCCCTTTTCTCTCTTTGCTTCCCAGCCATTATGAGGTGAATAGCTTTGCTTCACTATATACTCTCCTTGCAAAGCAATGGAGCCAGCTGGCCACTGACTGAAACCTCTAAAGCTGTGAGCCCACTTAACTTTTCAAGTTGATTATTTCAGATAGTGCACCAGGTATTTATAGTCAATCCCTAGAACCATTCATTTACTGAGTATTTTTAAAAAGTGATATTCTTAACTTTAATTGTTCATTTTTTATTAACTGGAATACTTACAAAGAGAGGCTTTCTCTCATCTATTACTATTTAGTTCACCAGTAGTCAAGATGAATATTTGATCCTTTCCTATTATTTACCACTTCTCAGGAAAGTAAATAGGTTCCCTATTACACTAATTTGTTTTTTTATTAAGATTTAATGCATGGGTTTAAACATATTTGATAGGTTTCAATCAAATGCAATGCTTTCAAAAAATACTTTAAAACACAAGAATTTTTAAATTTACATAAAAATTGAGATGACAGAGCACCCAGTTTCCCCTACTGTTAACATATTGCTATGGCTCATGTGTCCCAACTAATCACTGTTATTTTTTTCTGGTATCAAGGGTTGAACTTAGGACCTTGAGCTTGCGAGGCAGGCAAGGTGCTACTGAGTTAAACCCCTATGTGTGATAACTAATGATCCAATATTGATACAACATTGACAACTAAAATCCACATTTTATTCAAATATCTTTAATTTTTACTTAATGTCCCTTTTCAGTTTCAGTATCCTATTCAGAATACTGTGTTATATTTAGTTATCTGTTGCCTTAGTCTCCTCTAGGCTGTAACTATTTCTCAGATGGTGCTTATTGTTGAAACCTGGGAAGTTGTGAGGATTGTTAATCAGGTATTTGGTAGAATGCTCTCCATTTGAGGCTGTTTCGCTCATAATTAGATGAAGAGTATGGGTCCTAGAGAAGCTCACTGGGGCGAGGTGCCCTTCTTACCACATCACAACAAGAGGACATATTATGCTGCCAGCCTGATTTATCTCTGATGGTAACCTTGACCATCTGAGCATGGTAGTGTATGCAGGGTTCCCAAACATAAAGTTACCCACCTGTCTTATATTTCTGCACTGTCAATGGAAGCAAGTCCTGAAACAGAGTCTAATTTTAGCAGGGAGGAGTTATGCTCCACTTCCCTGAAGCAGGAGCATCTATATAAATTATGGTTTATCACAGGTCCAGTCTGAGTTTAGAGGGAAAATATATGTTTCTGCTTCCTCATTCATTAATTTATTCAATCATGTGTTTCTATCACCATGGATTCACGAGTCTTTAATGCATTCCCTGTTATAACTTAAATGGCTCAAATTCTTCCAGTTTGGGATGATCAGACTCATTTCAGTTCTTGTGTCCTTGTAGCACCTCAGCTTTTTTGAGTTCTTCTTTATTTTTTAATACTAAAAGATGTTTCAGGCTCATTGTGTATATTTCCTACTCTGGTCCTAGAATCAGCCACTTCTCTAAGGAGCCCTGACTCTTTTACTGATGGATAGCATTAGAAAATGAGATTTGGAATCTCTCTGAAAACATCAATGACATTCTTTAGAAAAACATCCTAAAATATGTACGAAGCCATAAAACCCCCCAAAATAAAACAAAACAAAAATTAAAAAGGGCAAAGCAATCTTGAAGACACAAAGAACCAATCAGGAGGAATCACATTACCTAACTTCATAATACACTACAAAGCAAAAGAAATCAAAACAGCATGGCATTGGCATAAAAACAGGTGCACAAACCAAAGGAATGAAAGACTGAGCTAAAAGTAAACCTATGAAGCTACAGCCAACTGATCTTCAGAAAAGGTGCTAAGAGCAGGCACTTAGATAAGCAGGGCACAGGAATGAAACCAGAGTCTTATTTTTCACCAGTCACAAAAATATATTTAAAACAGATTCAGGAGTTAAATAGGATTGCTGAAACTATGAAATTACTAGAACAAAACATAGGAGAGATACTTCATGCATTGGAATAGGCAAGGACTTCTTGGACAACAGCCAAAAAGCATAGGAAACAAAAGCAAAAATAGACAAATGGCACGGCATTAAATTAAAAACCTTCTGCACAGCAAAGAAAATAATAAACAGAATAGAGACAACTTACAGAATGGGAAAATATTTGTAAACTATAACTGATAAGGAAGTGATATGCAGAATATATAAGGAACTCCAAGAACTCAATAGCAAAAACCCCAAACAATCCAATTTAAAATGGGCAACAGATCTAAACAGATTTTTCTCAAAAGAAGGCATATAAATGGCCAGCAAGTATACAAAAAAAATGATCAGTATTATTAATCATCAGAGAAATGCAAATCACACTCACAATGAGGTTAGAACAACTTACCAAGCAAAACAAGAGTTAACAAGGGGGCCGGGGATTTAGCTTAGTGGTTCCGGCGCCTGTCTTGGAAGCACAAGGACCTGGTTTCAATCCCCGGTAACCACATACCATACTGGGTGTGGAGACTCACGCCCAGCAGCAACCAGTACCACAGACCACAGTGCCGGGCGTGGTGGCTCACGCCTGTAATCCCAGCACTCGGGAGACAGAGGCAGGAGAATTGCAGTGATGTGAGTTCAAGGCTGAGCTCAGGGCCAGCCTGAACCACAAAGTGAGACCCTGTCTCAAAAAAAAAAAAACAAGAGTTAACAAGTGCTGGCCAGTGTGCAGAGAAAAATGAACCTTGTCCGCTGTTGGTGGGAATATAAACTAAGACAGCTACTGTGGAAAACAGTTGAGGAGGTTCCTTAAGAAAACTAAAAACAGAATTACTGTATAATCCAGCCATCCCAGAATTGAATATGTCCAAAGAAAATGCAATTTGTCTGTTGAAGAGACATTTCCTATGTTTACCACAGAGCTCTTGACGATAGCCCAAAAATGCAGTCAACCTGTGTCCATCAATTGTGGAATGGATAAAGAAAATGTGTTACGCACTGGAGATTATTTTAGTAACTCAAATAACCCAGGTACAGAAAAACTAGTACCACATGACCATATCATAGGACTTGTGAGTAGACTGAGTAGGAGAGGGAGAAGGAGAGAGAAAGGTTGGTTAATGGGCATTGAGCTAGGTAGAAAAAGTGGTTCTGGTGTTCTACTGCACAGCAGGGTGACTACAGATGATATTAATATACTGTGCATTTTCAAAAAAGCTACAAGAGGGCTGAGGTTGCAGCTCAGAGTAGAGTACCTGCCAAGTGAGAGGCCCTGCATTCCATCCTCACTGCTGAGAAAACATAAAGCTAGCAAAGAGGATTTTGAATGTTTTTGCCACAAAGAAATGATAAAATATGTATGCTTGTGAAAACAGATATACTTCGCCTGATTTGAGGATTATTCAATATATATAGTATGGAAATATGATGCTCCACAAACAGGTACAATTTTTATGTCAATAAAAATTTATAAGTCAAATAAAAAATTTAAAAGAAATCAAGACTTGGTCACTAACATACTGATACTATCAATTATATTTGTTGTGCATGTGCCACTCAGAATGAACCAAGGGCCTTGTGTTTGATAAGCAAGTGCTTTGCCACTGAGCGACAGCCCAGCCCTCAAAGAGCACAAACGACCAATGAAAACATCAAATTGGCTGTTGAGTCCTCCTGATACAGATTTAATAGTCTCTGCAAGCTTCTTAGTTTTTTCCATAACTAATTGTTCCAAACTGATCTCAGACACTTCCTGTCCTCTACCTGGAATCAGTCATCTCAGGTATCTTTTTCTTTTCTTAAAAACAAGAATGGCATTTCCACACCACAATCTAGGTTATGAGGCATATTCATTGCTGCTGGTCTAGTCCTTGCTTTTAAGCTTCACTGTTTTCTGTTGTTGTGTGAGACAGGGTCTCATTCTGTAATTCAGTCTGACTTTGAATTATGTAGCCCGGGCTCTTCTGGAATTCACTGGATTCCCCCTGCCTCAGCCTCCTGAGTGCTGGAATTACAGTACCATGCCCAGCTTCTCAGTCTTTTTGGTGGACAGAGTAATGGTGTATGTTTTTACTTTTAAACACAATTTTCCAGGAGTTCATATGCAGGACTCTAAGGCCTTTTGTTCTCTAACCTTTAGTACATCATAAATATTTACTGTATATTTTTCTGGCATAAAGTATGGATATCAAAAAATTTAAAGGTAACTTAAGTTTCTTCTTTTTAAATAAATTACCTGCTGTTTTTGCTGAGATGTCAAAGGTTTTTTTTCTTTAAGGTCTAGTCATTTTACTAGCATGGGTCTTTTGGTCACTTTGGGTCAAAAGTCTCAGGTATATTGTACGCTTTCTCTTACCAAATATTTTGTTTATTACCAGGAAAGTTATCTTAAGATTAGTTTTTAGGGGCCGGGCAGGGATTTAGCTCAGTGGTTCTGGCATCTGCCTGGCAAGTGCAAGGTCCCGAGTTTGATCCCCAGTACCACATACCATATATCATATTGCTGGACATGGTGGCTCAGGCCTGGAATCCCCAGCACTCGGAAGGCAGAGGCAGGAGGATTCCTGTGAGTTCGAGGCTTGCCTGAGTTACATAGTGAGTTTAGGGCCAGCCTGAACTACAAACTGAGACCCTGTGTCCAAAAAACAAAACAAAACAAACACAACCCCGTCCCAAAAGCCTAAAATAAAAGATTAGGTTTTTGCAGTTATTATTTTGCCTTGCTTTGATTTTCTTCAGATACTCCCATTTTTCACATTCTAGATCTTCTTCGCTGTCTTTAATATCTGTTACTTTATTTTAAATACTGTTTATTTTCTTAGTTTTTAAAAATTTCCACTTTTACCTTAGTAAGGCATTTTCTGTGTTTACTCATTCTTGTGTCCTTCTACTTTAGCCTTCCTTTCTGAAATGAGTTCTTTCTAGAAGTTGTTACCACATTTCTAAAAAGTTTTTCTAGTTCTACTTTATGCAGTCCTGCCATGTTGGATGGCCTTTTCTGGACACCTTTTGATTCATTTTAAAATATTATGTTCAGATAAATTCAGACAGATTAAGAAGATTTCTTCTGGTTTTTTGAACATATCTTTTTTTAGTGTTTTCAATTATTTTTTTCCCTTAAAATAATTTCAAATAATTTTGTGTGAGATTTAACCTTGATAATTCTCATTTTAAAAAGCAGATAAATTTCACATACCATAAAATTCATACAATAAAAGTAGGTTCTGATATATTCAGAGTTATGTAATTACCATTGCAATTTGTTCATTTAAAAATTTTTCTCAATTTTTAGAAGCATGTAGCTGAGGGAGGCTTTTCTAACTGCATAGTAGCCTTACTTCTGCAGTTTTACATATGTTAAAGAAATAAGGTGATTTGTTTGATTAAATTTCCTGGTTCTAGTTCTATTTTTACATGGACCTTCTCTCTTTTTTTTTTTTCTTTGAGACAGGGTCTCGCTTTGTAGTTCAGGCTGGCCCTGAGCTCAGCCTCCAACTCACATCACAGCAATCCTCTTGCCTCGGCCTCCCGAGTGCTGGGATGACAGGCATGAGCCACCACGCCCGGCACTGTGGTATGTGGTACTGATTGCTGCTGGGCGTGAGTCTCCACGCCCAGGATTGTTATGTGGTTACCAATGGGATTGAACCCGGGCCCTAGGCACCGGAACCACTGAGCTAAATTCCCAGCCCAATCTTCTCTTTCTTTCTTCTGTATTGTTTCGGACTTGCTTAATTTTAATTCTGTTTTCAGGAATTTCTCTGGAGTGTGGTACCTTGCCCTGCAAGGAGAGCTGGTGCATTAATTTCAGGAGTTGATTAAGGATTAGTCTGTTCTATCCCTTTCAGACTTCCTGACCACTGGACTCTACATTCACTCATGTAGTTTTTACTGGAAGACAAAACCCTCTGAGCTTCAAGTACTATTTCTAAATTGGACTACCACACTTTTTAGTGAATATACCATTTTGGAATTCTGTCAGGTCTTTCAGTGTCCTAGAGATACCAGCAATCTGTTTATACTGTGGCTCCAAGTGATTTGATCTCAGTTGTTTTTATTTTGGGGTTCATGGGGATACACTGAGATCTACCGTCATCATAATTATTACCTATGAGGTTTGTTTTTAGCAGTTTTGGAGTATTTCACGCAGAAAAGTACACAAATACAAGTCTAATTTAGTGTATTTTCATACATATTGAACATATCCACTAATCAGTGCCCAGATCATGATATAAAACCTACTTATTCCTCAGAAGCCCCTCAGGTCCAACTCCACTGAGTGGCACACGGAAGCGTCATCCTGTTTTTGAACTCTATATGAATGGAATCATGTAAGTCACATAAAATTTTTAAACTTTATTTATGAATTGGTTTGCAATTTCACTTTTTTACTCATCAATAGGCTTGTAAGATTTAGCTAGATTTGTCACTTCTAGCTGAAGAACTACATTGAATTTTACTGTTACATAGTAGTCCACTGTGTGAATGCATGACAATTTACTTATCCATTTTAGTATTTATGGGCATTTGAGTAGTGTCTACTGTGGGAATCCTGAAAATACTGATGCTATGAACAATTATGGTATCATTCTGTTTAGATACACTCTGAGGAGTAAAACAGTGAAGTCACAGAGGTCTACATATGTTCAACGCATACAGATTATGAACACCATCACTATTTCTAGACTTCTTGTCTTTCTTGTTTCTTTTATTTACTTTGGACTTACTCTGTTCCCCTTTCTCCCAACTTATTAATGCAGAACCTTAGGTAGTTGATTTTATCTACCAGCTCCAGAAATTTTGGGGGGTACAGTTTCTTTCCTGAGATTTCTTATCTTTTCATTCATCGGAAACATTTTTTCCTTTCTGATCTTAAGGACAAGAATAATAGCTATTTAAATTTCTTTTCTGCCAATTCTAATACCTGAATTATCCTGGGGTTGGTATTCATTGATTGCTTTTCCTCTTAAAATGAATCACATTTTCTGGCTTTTTTTTTTTTTTTTCATAACTAGTAGCTTAAGACTGAATTCTAGACTTTATGGATAATACACAGGAAGTCCCTGACTTATGATAGGTCAACTTATTATTTTTGAATGTACAATGGTACAAGTGATATGCGTTCAATAGAAACTATTCTGAATGTTCAATTTTGATCTGTTCCCATGCTAGTAATGTGTAGTATAATTGTATTGACACTGGGCGGCAGGAGCAAACCATGGCAACCAGTTGGTCATATGATACAAGGGCAAATATCTGCACTGCTCTGTGTGGCTAAGCTACACTGACTGATAGGTTAGGTGTACTAAGTGCATTTTCAACATTTCAACAACATTTTCACTTTACAGTGGGTTCATCAGGATGTGACCGTGTCTCAAGTTGAGGAGCATCTGCATTATGTCACTCCTCTAGAGTACTGGTTTTTCATTCTAGCATGCAATTAACTCATCTAGAACCAAAATACCAAGTTCTATCTCCCTTGCCTGGTGAGACAGTTGTGTTCTCCATTGAATTAGCTAAGGTGCTTGGAGAGTCCATTCTGTAAACAGAGTTAGGAATCAGCCAGAGGTTTTGCTGGGGTCTATATACAGAAGCAGGATTCTTTCTCTGTAGTTCTCTCCTTCTTCAAATAAGATCATGAGTTTCTATCTACATTCCAGCTAGTATGCATTCCAGAACTGCAGTCTGTCCAGAGATAAAAAGCAAAACAAAATAAAAGACTCTTTCACATGGCTACTCATCTCTTTTCTATGCTGAAGCAGAAATAGCACTGGCACAAGGCTTCTGAAGGCCTGAATTAAAATCCTAGCCCAACCACTTACTATAGTATAATAAATCAATTTTCAGAGACCATGTTCTCACTTTAAAATGAGGATAAGAATGTTTGCTTTTAAGAGGGTCAAAAGAAAGGAGGAAAACTGAGGTTTGGAGGGGCTGAATGATACACCATTTGTTAAGTGGCAGGAATTGAACTGGTCACCCCAGTTCTGCCCATGACCTTTCTGCTCTACTGTATTAACTTTCACCTCTCTGATGGCTACCTTCTCCTTCTACCCTTTCCACTCCTGAGTACCTACTACGATCCCATTGCCAAGGTAAACAGCAAGAATAGAAGAAGTCAAAGTTCCTGCTCTTAAGTAATTTCAAGTACCACTCCCTCCTAAGTGCTAACTTCTTTAAATTTTACCCTAGGTAGTTTTTTCTTTTTAATGTATTTTGTTCAGTTTGTAATTGTTATCTGTATGAGGTGTTGGGCTGGTACAACCTGCTCCGCTATTACCAGAAGAAGAACTACTGCTCATGGAGTTCTGGTTTTGCTATCTGTTATTGTTTTTAATGTCATGATACTGAGAGATTCCAAACCTATGCTGCTAAAGAACAAAACAATCTTTTTTTTGTGGTACTACAGTTCAAACACAGGGAGACTCTATCACTGAGCTATATCCTAGCCTTCTTAAATTTTATTTTGAGACAGAGCCTTGTCAAAGTTGTCCAGTATGGCGCTGAGATGGAATCCTTCTGTCTTAGCCTAACATGTAGCTAGTATTTCAGACATGTGCCACTACACCTGGTGAGTCTTTCCTTTCTTTCTCCTTTTGTGGCCTAGAATCTATTAGTCAGAATCTTTGATTAGATTACTTTTCTTCTGTTCTGCCTTCTTAAACTTGATCAAAGTTTAGTTTGGAGGGAGTATGGAGTCAAGAGCACATGTATGTTCTTCCCACACCTTCATACCTGATGTTGCCCTGGTTATTCCCGGGGGTGGTAATAGTCCATATTTCCGACGCTGCTCATACCAGTCATTCACTGTCATAGTGGGCAGACCCGGATAACCAGTTCCAAATACTCTGTAAAAAGCACACTGCCTTCAGAAAACTAAACACAGATAATAGCATTAAAGTCTCTTCACTTTAAATGGAAAGGCCTCTGTCTGTTTTAGCCATTTCCCTGTTCTGTGATCTACCAAAGAGTTGTATAAACTCCCACTGAGATGTATAAAAAGTGGCATTCAGAAAGCGGCAGTAAAGTCAAGAGCTTTCATGAGAAGACAAATAGCCTAGATCGTCTCCCCATAAATAACCACAGAAACTATCGCCCTACAGGGCAGTGACGACACTGTGCTATGGGGATTTAGAGTCAGTGGCACTGAAAGGTACAGAGCAGAATCTCTTGCCACCTTAAGGAACAGCATCAAGAACTCAAAATTAAATCACAGATAAGCAAGAATGTCCTAAAAGCATTAAACTGAAAAGCATTAAGAATGGTAATAACTGAAAGCTTTAAAGTGTATTATTAGATTCTCTATCTTTCTGTTTTATTAGCTTCCTAATACAAATGTCTGACAAAGATAGACATGGGTAAAACAACCAGCACATGAAAATACCACTTGGGTTTTTGTTGTTTTGAGACAGGGTCTCACTGTGTAGTTCAGACTGACCTTGACTCACTATGTAGCGCAGGCTGGCCTAGAATTCATGGGGCAACCCTTTGGCTTTAGGTTCTTAGTTCTGGGATTACAGGTGCATGCCACCATGCTTAGGAGAGTTAATTACTTTGATAATGGAACAGTCTCCACAGGTGAAGCCATAACTTTCCCACAATGCCCATTCCATGCACTACCATGCATTGCCATAAGACCACCAAAACAGGAGCTGAAAAAGCAAACCACTTTCTAGGACTACCTACTTGGCTTGGGCTCTGTCCCGAGTGAGTATGAATGGTTTCCTTGAGGGTCCGTCCTCAAGAGCTGAGCGAGAAGTTGATGCCTGAGAAAAAAAAATTAGGGGTGCATTTGCCTTTTTACCCAAACTATGATGCAGGATCTTGCTCTGAAGTATTCTGGTGCTAACTGGGTTAGCTATCAAGGGAGTGGGTTCCTGATGGGAGGATGGGTTGGGTCCTCCCACCCCTCTCATGTGGACTCTTTTCTTTTCCCATGAGATGTTGTAGCAAGGTCTATATCAGATGTAGCCCCCTTGACCTTGGACTTCCCAGCCTGTAGAAACTGTAGGTAATAAATCTCTGTTCTTTATTTTTAAAAAAAGTATTCTAGTGATGCAAAAGCTCAAAATCCACCTGCTTTCTATTTATTACTCTTTACAAATATAACCCTCCTGAGGGAGCTTAAAAGCTCTGATACAAAGACAGAAAGGTAAAATTTCCTCATGGATCATTTTTCCCAAAAGGAAAAAATTACTCAGCTTTAAAATACCCCTTCCAAAAAGAGTTCGAAAAGTTCCCTTTGATGATCCATTTAAGTGCCTTGAACTGAATTGGATGCCTTTTTCTTCAGCCTGGCTTTCAATGGAAAAGCTGAATTATTAAGACCTTTCCACAACCCTTTCCAATATAATCATGCTATTGTCAAGAACTCTTAGGTGTTTTTTTGAGACAAGCTCTCGCTTTGTAGTTCAGGCTGGTCCTGAACTCAGCATCAAACTCAGCAATCCTCCTGCCTCTGCCTCTGAGTGCTAGGATTATAGGCGTGAGCCCCACGCCTGGCACTGTGGTATGTGGTTACTGGGGAATGAACCTGGGACCTTGTGCTTGCCAGACAGGCGCTGGAACCACTGAGCTAAATCCCTGGCCTAAGAACTCTTAGGTGTTTTAAAAATGGATGATCTTAAACAGAAGGGGGAAGCAAAGTAGGTTAGCAGTTTTTGTGTAAAGGCATACAAAAAAGTTTTATAGGACCTTGGCATCTTAGAAGCAGATTGAAACAAAGCATGGCTAAAGAAACAGTACTTATTTGGTTTCAATTCCAACATTTCGAGAATCAATTCCAATACCACATGAAAGAGCAATTTATATAAAAAAAAAAAAACCCAATGAGTTGGGCATGGTGCTTTGTGCCTATAATCTCAGCACTTAGGAGGCTGAGGCAGGAAGATCTAAGCTGAAGCCAGCCTAAACTACAGATATTCAAGGCCAGCCTGAACTACAAAAGAAAAAAAAAACACCAATGAGGGAGACAGGGAAGAACTCAGAAGAGCTCAGCCTGAAAATGCTTGAAAACCACTCATCTAGCTAAGGGGGCTTACATGACATTACAATACTAACTGTTCATTCTTTCATCCTTCGGCTCAAAGAATTAGGTTGACTATCTTGAAGTAAGAGCTGCAGGAGCTAATTAGTATAAATTAAATTAGGAAGAGGCTTCTCTGAGACTTAAATAAATGCTTGTGAGCAGCTGATAAATTCAACTCAATTGACATTGTATCTTATATCAAAGAGCAAGTAGAAGCAGAAGTTCCAAAAGAGGGTTTTTTTTGTTTTTTTAAAATTCTAATATTATATTTTTTGCAACAACAGGGATTGAACTCACAGCCTTACTCTTTCAAGGCATGCACTGGTGCCACTAAGCTAAGTCCTCCACCCACCCAATAGGGTTATTTTCAAAGTCAGCCAAAGCTGTGCTACACCAGGTTTTCTCTACCAGCATTCTGTGAATTAACAGGTCACTGTATCAGCACTGGCCCCTTCATGGGAGATTTAAAGGTATGAGTGCATTATTGCCTAAGGTTAAATTTAATTCCTCTCTCAACTTTAACACATTCCCTGGTCTTTTATTTCATCCTCTTTTTTTTTTCCTCTCCCCCTTCTCCAGTTCTGTTTTTCTTACCCATTTCCCTCCTTTTCTATTATAGTTAAGCACATTTTCAAGGCTTTTCTCTCACCTTATACCTTCCTTCAATAGCTACAATTTCCCATTGCCAAAACTACATTTCTGTTGTTGGTGATTTTTTTTTGGGGGGGGGTACTGGGATTGAAATCAGGACCTTGGCTTGTGAGGCAGGTGCTGGAACCACTGAGCTAAATCCTTAGCCCCATAATCACTTTTAATCTCAGGAAAATCTGTCTTCCATGCTATGCCACAAAATTAGAAAGCACTGGGAAATGTGACTCTAAGCTAAAGAGAAAGCAACCTTAGTAAACCACAGCCTTTCTCCATGCTAAGAGCAATGATTCTATGAAAACTCAGAAAGATTTGAATTTGACTACTTTCCCAAACAATAATCAAATCTCTGATGGCAGCTTTTTTATGTGGGCAGTGACCACCAGGCTCACCTCTCTTGCACAGTCTTTGTCTCGCAGGATCTTGATTTCCTGGTCAATGCTCTCTATCTCATCCAAACTGATTCCGATCCATCTCCGAAGATGAAGGAGGTAATATTCACGAACTTGCTCTTCATCTGCTTGACCATTTTCCACAGCAGACTTCAGTGTAGACAACTGATTCTCTACTTCTTTCTTCTGCTTATACCTATCCCACAGAAAGCATTACCCATGAACTTAAAAAGAGGCATTCTTTCAAAAGAAAGCCACAGTAACATTTTACCTTTGCAAATGTCCAGTAGGTAGATTTCCACATTGGCAAGAATACTTATAACTCAGAGTTTGTTAGCAGACAGTTTATCAGACTACTATTTATTATATCCAGGAAAGACTGAGATAAAACATTCTAGGTCATTTCTCTCCTAAATGAAAACTTCCTAGTTCTTCTGACTCACCATATCTAAAGACTCATAACCACTTTGGTTGCCTTTTTCAGGACATTCTGCCAGTCTCATTCATTGGACAAATACCTTTGGAGTACCTATTGTGTAAGAAGTACTGTGAGTGCTGGGAACAACAGTTTATAAAAGAACATCCTTGCTTTCATGAAGCTTTCATTCTAGTGGAGAAGACAAAAGGAACAGATGATTCAGGCAGTGACAAGGACCATGAAGCAGTAAAAAGCATGGTCAAGTGGAGAGAATGTTAGTGAGAAAGTAGGAGTGCTATTATATACAAGGTGGTCAGAAAAGAACACTCTCGAGAGGTGATGTCTGAGCAAAGCCCTTAGGAAAACAAAGATGAGAGCCATACCAGTACGTGGAAGAGTGTTCCAAGACAGAAAATATGAAGACCCTTAGAGGGACAGTATCTGGCCTGGTATATCTGGGAAATAAGGCCAGTGTGGATGGAATGGAGTGAAGACTAATAGGAAATGAAGTCAGACAGGTAGCTAGCACTATGAAATGTAGAACTCTGTACGCTCTGATACTCAAACATCAAATCCCACGGGGTACTCTATGTGACAGCAAAAAGGCACTAGGAGGCTTTTAAAGTAGAATATGTGACAAGCATAGAACATTAAGATAAAAAAAAAAAAAGCCACTCTGTTGTGTGGAATAGGGACTGAGACAGAAGGGTACAAGCCAGGAAAGCAATTAAGGGTATAATGCCACAGATGAGGTGAGAGACAGGGACTTGAAACAGGAAGGGAGTGTGGGATGCAGTGAAATATAGGTGTGTTTAAAATAAAAACTAGGTTAAGTTTACTGACCTATTGGAATGTGAGGGCTTGAGGCAGCGATAAGTCAAGGAAAAAAATGTCAAAGCTTCCAAGAGAAGTATCTGCAGCTGTGGGCCTGGAACCTCACTCGCCACTTCCAGAACCTGAAATTCCTCTGCAGCTATTCACTAAAATCAGAGGGTCTCAGCCTTAAGTCCATGCAGTGAATCTGGGGAGAGGGGTGTGTGTGTGTGTTTCGGCAATTTTACACAGATGTTACACATATATTCTCTCTCTTCTTCTGGGGAGAGGTCTTATGACATTATCAGAGAGGTCAACGATCCATGAAAGTGAAGAACCAGTGCTCTAGAAATACTTTATTATACAAAATTGTTTTGGCTCTTCTGCTCCTCTTAATTCGTGGGCATTTTCTGTTACAGACAACTGTTACCATCATCCTGGTGGCCTCCTGAGTGAAACACTGCAATTCCTAGCTCATGAATCTACTAAGGACATTATTCCGGATGTGTTCCCCCCACTACCCACCAGGCCTTAAATCACAACATGAACAAGGAGAATATATACAGCCCCAGGTAAACACTGGGTTATCCAGGGGTCCTGAGTGAGGAAGGTTCTTTGCTTCTTTCTCTATCCTCCTTGAGTGTACAGCTCCTACATTCTGCTCCCTTCCTTGCTTCTGTGACTTGGCTTTTTTATCTTTTACACTTCTGGCTCCTCAGTACCTGTTCTTTCAGTATGTTTTTAAACCTTTTTATCTTGGTAAAAGAAGCCTTTCTTCAAATGAGGCTCATATTGAAAGCTAGTAAGATAAACTTTGCCTTGGTGAAATCAGAGGAAAGCTACCACTACCCAAGAACAAATCTGAGGTCTTGGAGATATGACTGACAACTGTTCTCCTGGACTTCTGTCACTGTCCTAGATCCCCATGGAAAGACATTACAGAGAAACACTGCTCTTAATCACCCTTGAATCTCCTAATGCCTGATCTTCTGACTCTGGGCAATGTTTACTTTTCCCTTGTTCTGTTTCTAAGCTGATGGAAAGCGCTAAGAAATTACAAATTTGTGTCCAATGGGTTAACCACAAACCCCTATGATCAAATTTCGACTTTCTGTTCATCTTTTATACAGAACTCACACCCGCCCAGCCTCCCAAACAGCTGCAATTGTAGGTGGATGCCACGGGGTCTTGCTTCTTTACTTGTTTTTAAAGGAGCTGTCTGTTACTCCACTTTTCCTATCATCTAGTCTCCCACTCACATCCTCCCAGGCCTCATTCTGACCTCCCTGTTAACAGAAGTCACGACTTTCTTCTCCACTGGTGCCTTTCCATTTTAGAGAAACCTTTCCTCAACCCATTTTTTTTTAACCTATTCAAATTAGGACCCTTGTTTTTCTATGCTTTTGAGGTAACAGTATGAGAACTGGGAAAGACCTGGGTCTAACTCTTACTAGCTATGGGGGCTGGGGATTTAGCGCAGTGGTTCTGGTGCCTGCCTTGCAAGTGCAAGAGCCCAGTGGATCTGGTAACCACATACAATGCCACAGCAATCAGAACCATACTACAGTGCCGGGCGTGGTGGCTCACACCTGTGATCCCAGCATTTAGGAGGCACAGGCAGGAGGATTGCTGTGAGTTCAAGGCTGAGCTCAGGGCCAACCTGAACTACAAAAAGCAAGACCCTGTATCCAAAAAAAAAAAAAAAAAAAAAAAAAAAAATCTTACTACCTATGTAGTTTTGCTCAAGTCAATTCTCAAAGTCCATTTCTGTACCTTTAAAATTAAGGTCTACTTCATGGGGTTAGGAGAATCAATGGAAAAATACATGTTTTATTAGCAGTGACACAAAAAACTGGCATGAGGAAATGGAGGCTAGGTGATGCCTCATCTAACAAATGATAGAAATTGGCTACCCTATGCCTGTGATTCCAAAGAATCTTTTTCTCTTACACCACACTGCTTCTATCTTTTAGATTACCACCTTATCTACCCCTCCCAAAACTCCTCCAAGTTTTCCCTACGATTTAATTACTGGGTTGGGCCCCAAGGGATACAATTAGGATACTAAGATACCATCAATCAGCAAGGTCTCTGACCTGGAGGAATTCCAAGTCTAGCTACTGACTGCTACACTGTGATTAAGGCAAACTAAATGTTACATTGTGGAAAGAATACACAGGGAGAGGCCTCAGACATCTTACCATCTGCTTTTTTCCCCATGCTTCCGGAAATCCTTCTATTTGTACTTTGGTGGATCGCTTAACTCTGCTTTTTCCTTTAGCTTGGCTCAAGGTTCAGTCCTTAGCTTTCTCTTTTACATGGTTCACTTTGGCAAACTCATCCATATTCAACTTGCATCAGTTATAACAGCCTATTAAGTTTTAGTTTTAGCTAGCCAATTGTAATTCTAGGACTGAAATTCAGTAAATTCCAACTAGACTCATTACTTACCCAGCTTCCAGTTCATTTCTGTCAAAAGAATGGAGGTGTTATTAACGCAAATCATCTTTACTCTTTGAACATGGGAATGAAGAGAATAAACACAAAGAAAGAGGTGTGAGAGAGAAATGACACACCATATACGTGTTTTTATGATTGTTCCTATAACTAAAATCATGGATGGAGGGGACTTACAGAAGATAAATAAGGATCTGAACAATCTGGGGGTTATTTTTTTGTGGTGTTAGAGATCAAACCCAGGCCTTGTACTCGAACCTAGAACTACACCTGCAGTTCCCAATAAATTTTCTAAATGCTTCTTGCAAATGTAGTCTCTGATAGGTGTAAGTTCATTTTTATCACCTGATCCTATTTGGAATTATTGTTGCCTTTTTGCCTCTTTCCTTTCAATGTTCAATATACATTGCCTCTCATTGCAGACTTCTGCCTATATCACTTTTAGCTGTTGTCAAACTTGACTTATCTATTCCCTGTACAGATGTCTCTGTTTGCCAACAGTAAATAATATCTGAGCACCTCCTACAGGCCAGGCTCAGTCCTAGGCACACCACACTGAGGAAGAGGGAAATGGCTCCTGCCTTGCTTTTACGAAGTACACATTCTAGTAGGGGAGAGACAAAATCCCGAAAGAGAAATGTACAAAAGAATCGCACATGAGAAAAGTGCCCTGAAAGAAACAAACAGGGCAAAGAGAGATAATAAAGATGCTCCTACTTAAGGAGACTCGTTTGGAAAGGCTGTTCCAAAGAGTGACATTTAAGCTGAGACCTAAAAAATAAAGACTTTTCTATATGAATAGCATTCCATGGAAAAAGAACATATATAGATTCTATAGATGGAAAGAGCTGCATCTGTTTAAAGAATTGAAAGGCAACCACTGTGGCTAGATCTAATGAGTAAGGGGACAATGACACACAGTGAAATTGGAGAGACAGGTATCAGATTATAGAGCGCACTGTAGTCAGTAGTTTGGCTATCTCGAGAGATTCTGATGGCCTAGAAGTGGAAATGGACAGTAACACAGGACAGTAGATGGATAGATTGCACAGACAGAACTGACTAATGGATTGGATGAAGAGATCTGGAAAAAGGGAGTTAAAGCTAATGCTTAGGTTTCTTGCTTACAAATCTGGGCAAACTGTGGTGAACTCACTGAGACATCAAGAGTTTAATTATATAGCATATTAAGTCTGAGGCTTCTGTGAAACACACAGGGTTCTGTAAGTATGGATCTGATGGTTGAAGGGGTCTGGGCTAGTGATATGAAAACAGGAATAAATAGCATAAATTTAACGCTGCTATCTTGTCTATTAGATACTTACAAAAATGTTCAATGATCAACTTGGCAGGCATAACCCCAAAATAGTAAGATATCTTTTTCCTTTTACCTAAACGGATTTTCTAAGTTTCTAAATAAACATACTGGACCAGTGCAGTGACACACGCTGTGAAACTCTGTTACTGTAGAAAGCAACATTGTTACTATGTATTAAGTGCCTTAAAACAATCAAACCTTTCATTGGCATGATCCTTCTAAAATCTATCCCAAGGAACAGTGACAGAAGTAGGTAAGGATGTGGGTTCAATCCCCATACCAAAAAAAGTTTGATCACCGTATTGCTTGGGATAACAAAAAGATAGTCCTACATATTTGGTAACAGAATAATTTAAATAATTACAGTACAACTACAGAACAGAATATTACATAATCATTAAATGTTATGGTTTCAAAAGACATGGGGCAGGGGTGGGACATGACCATAGTCCCAGTACTGAGGAGACTGAAGCAGGAGGATTGATATGAGATTGAGGCCAACCTGGGCTAAATAGTGACATCAAGGCCAGCCTGAATGGCATAGTAACACCACCCTTCCAAAAAAAAAAGACATGAGGAAATACAGTATTAGGTTAAAAAAAAAAGTTAAAAAGCTACATAGTATTACTCCAAATTTATTAGTTAAAATAACTACATACAGTTTGGAGATTCCTCAAAAAGCTAAGATTGGAGGTCCCATTTGACCCGGCCATTGCCCTGCTAGGTATATACACACAAGAATTAAAAAACTCATATCACAGTGACATACGTGCACCCATGTTTACAGCAGTCCAATTTGTGATTGGTACATCTTGGAAACAACCCAAGTGTCCATCAACTGGAGACTAGATAAAAAAGCTGTGGTTCTTGGGGCCGGGGAGTTAGCTCAGTGGTTCCGGCGCCTGTCTTGCAAGCGCAAGGGCCCGGGTTCGATTCCCTGGTAACCACATAACAATACTGGGTGTGGAGACCCACACCCAGCAGCAACCAGTACCACATACCACAGTGCCGGGCGTGGTGGCTCACGCCTGTAATCCCAGCACTCGGGAGGCAGAGGCAGGAGGAT
>PVIR01032776.1:0-18276 GCA_004026965.1 Petromus typicus
AAGTTATATTCTGTTATCACCTATTTAACTCTTGTGAAATATGCTGCATGTCACTCATAGATTGGAGAGAGCTGCCTTGCATGCTTTGCATGGTGTGGAGGTAACAAGTAACTACTAAGTAAACTAGTTTCTCTTTTCAGAGACTAAAGGGTGAAATTATGGTGTGAGAGAAATTTTACTGTTTTGTTTGTCTTTCAATTCTGTTATCCCCACTCCCTCACTTAGTGTCGCAATAAAATAAAAAGAATTGAGCTCAATAATATCTTTGTTTTTTTCAGAGAAGATTTACTTTGCCTGTTATTTTCTTTCATTCCTGAAAGTTTAAGGATGGAATGAATTTCCCCGTGTTCTGATGTATTTTTTTAAATGTTGTGCTTCAGGATAAACTGATTTCTTTATGATCTCCAGCAAATTTTCTCCTGGTATCACAGAAGTTATTATTTATCTCCTCACATGAACAAACTGCCATTCACTGCTGTAGGGTTATTAGCTTCACAAGACTTGCTGTCGATTCACATTTTCTAACTGCAACTTTCACAAGATAGCTGGAAAGACTCCTTGTAAATGTTTTTGTTTTAATCATTTTTGAAATTCTGACACAAGCCTGATGTTGAAAGGTCCCTGTTAGATTACTTTGCACTGCAAAGCTTCTCTTTAATGAGAATTAAGTTGTATCATATACTGGTACAAATTCTCAATGTTGAATGCAATTTTGATGTATATATGTAATGTACCAATAAAGATTTGAATTTTTAAAAAAGATTTTAAAAAAAGAAATTAAATTTTTGGGGAAGGGTCCTGAGTTTTGCAATATTTTCCTACAAGTTTGAATCTTAGTATATTACAGAGAGAAAAACCATTCATTGACTCAGTCACAAAACATTCTAATCCTCACAAAGCATTTTAATTCTTGTATTGAAATAAAATATTTACTTTGTTTAACGTAGTGAAATCTGACACATTCTTGTGTGTCTCTTGTTGAGTTAAAGTTTTTAAGAACTTGAAGTAACCTGCCCTTATGAAGTATTCCGCTACAGCCAATTCTAACAATAGCTTCATTGAAAAAAAGTCAGTAACTGCTACAAAGAGCATTGTCTAGTTTATTTAACTTTAAATATACTTATTCAATAATATGCTTCTGCACACACTTCCTGCATGTCTACTTGGGTTGAGGAGATTTCTAAATTCACATTGATGAAATGCTACAGCTTTGGCAAGAAAGGTGACTTTAAGTTTCCACCATATTCACTACTAGAATTGAAAACAATTCTAGTTGTGAAAGATGTGAATTGAGCCTCAGTATTTGTGTTTTATAGAAGTAGTTTCCAACTCATATCAGAAATTTAATTACCGTATGATCATAATGCATTGATTATCCATACCATTTATATTTGATAAAAATGATGCTATAATACTTAGAAAGCCTAATATATGTTTGTTTTTGCTTAGGCAGGTACAATTTTGGTTCATTGTCTAGCACAGCGGTAGTTACACAGGTCACAAGCCATAATTACTTGGTCAGGGAGTAAATCATTTGGCTGCATAATTTGAATTTCTTGCTACATCCACATCTGGCAATGGGAACATCCTTTAAATAGTGTCCACGGTAGACATTAAAGTGGGATCATAAATCTGTATGGAGATTCACCTCATAAAAGGGTCATAATAATTAACTACTTAGCAAGTGTGTATTTCATGCCAGGCAGTGTGCTACTTTCATATGTGAACTATATATTCTAATCCACAGCTCTTTTAGGAGATGGCCTTATTATTCTTTTTTCGGTTTAAGTGTAGGAAAACTGGATTCTGAGAGATTAAAGAAGTTTGTGGAGGTAATACAATTAGTAAACGCTAGAAGAGAAACCGAACACTTTACATAAAAGTGGTGCTGGCTGCTCAGGATAATTGAAGGGAAACAGTATATGAGGAAGTGAACAATGACAGTCATTCAAAATAATGAATATTGTCTTTTGAGAAATGTTTTTTAAAATGATTTTGTAAAAAATTATGACCTTGACCTTTAAAAATAGAGATTGTCACTGAAAAGACAGATTTTTAAATTTCTGTGTAGAATCTACACTGTTTGACATTTCTTGGTAAATTAAAAAGAATAAATAATAGAACTGAACTTGTAAAACGTGTGGTATCATAGTGAATATAGAAAAATATTTGAAAATCAACTTGACAGTAGCATAAATGGTAAATACTGTCCCCTATCTGAAGTCTTCCTAAAACAAATGTTATCTGAGAAATTTCCTTAATAGAGCCTCTTTTTCCTATTGATTGTCTTCAAGGAAATCGTTTAGCATAAAGTATTGCCAATAATAAGCCAATTTGTTCACGTACTACAGATAAGCAATACAATGTCTATTACCCTAACTTGACCTCACTTAAATTTTTTCATTCTGTAAGAGAACATAATACAGTTTTTCTATAAACTTGGATTATAGGTAAGGACATTCTTTATAAATTATTTTCCATTATTGTTACTAAATTCTGCAATTTCCTAGTTCCTTCATTTAAAAAACAAAACAAAACAACAACAACAAAACAGCTCTGTCAGGTGTACTCCCAGACCTATGACAAAAGTAGGAGGGAGAGTGAGAAGAGTGCTTTATACATTTCAAATGTTTCTTTTTATAGAAGATGATTTTTATTTTTAGTAATTTATATAACTTAAAAATCCCTTTTGTGGAAGGGAAATAGAGGAATGGGGCAAAAACAAGAATTAAGATACTTTCTGCACAGGTACAGTTTCCCTGAAATGCATGTGATCAACATGTATGACAAATACGTACTAGTAAAAATACAGTGAGAACAATAAGATACCATTTTTGGGATCCATGTGAGCCCGGATTGATGTGCACGACCTTGTGAATCCTGCCTTCATGGTGTCGACAGCAGTGGCACAGGAGAGCTGGGGTGCAAGACCTAATATTAGGGCAACCTGCCAAGCAGGGACGGGCACTTCCAGAGCCACCTGGCAGAGGCAGAATGTCCCACATCGAACTTGTCTTCTACAGTCTTGGTGAGGGATCATTGGAAAACCAACTGACTAGTGGGTGTGCGCAAGAGCACGTGTGCATCGTGTGTGTGTGTGTGTGTGTGTGTGTGTGTGTGTGTGTGTGTGTCTGTCTGTCTGTCTATCTGTCTGTCTGTGTGTCTGAGTGTATGTAGTAAGGTGCAGCAGAAATATATGTATATTTTAAGGATAGTGTTTGAATTAATCATTGAGTAGATAAACTGCTAAGTGATTATTTTGTTGTTGTTTAAACAAAGTTTTCTAGGTAGAAGTATAAAAGAGTCACTTTGTGCTTAGTACTTCATGTTAATGACAAGAACACAAGGACACTGACAGCGCAGTGTGAAGTAAGTTTCCTCCAGTTATATGCTGTGAAGTGTTGGAGTAGATTTAAACAAGTCTTTTGAGTGAAAATTTACTTCTCTTTAACTGTACCATATTACCTCTTTATTATAGTCTAATACTTAAAAGGAGAGTGAAAAAAGAGAATAGATTGAGAATATCCTTATGGCTCCTTTTCCTCTTTTTAAATCATTTGGATAATAACATCAGGTTTGTGATGATATTCTTTTAAAATGAAGACTTATCTGTAGACCTTAGGAGAACCCATAGTGTATTGAAGCTGATATTTTAATGAAAACTGTGTTTATACAGTGCTGTGTTTTATTCTGTTTTATTTTATTTTGCATTACAAATCTTAAAAATAAAACTCTGAGAAGCTTTTTTTATTTCATTTTTGTTCTACATTGATAAAATATTAAGTATTGAGTCAAATACACAAATAAATAGCATGCACTTATTTATAATGTATTGCAATGAGTTTTCTCTTTTACTCCAAATGGTTCTGAGACACTTGTGTGTCTCTTTTCACACACTCTGTTTTCTATGCCATCTCCTCTGTGCCCACAAAATTAGTTAGTTGATGGGAACAGTGCACCACAATATATAATATGTTCCTGCATCGTGCTGCCTGCACCCTCCCTGCCCACTGTACATTCTCAACCTGAGAAGTCATAGCATGGACGTGACAGGAGGTCTGTGTTGCAGGCAGACTTTTGTAATTACTCCCACTGAGGCACTGTCAATAGGATTAGAATACAGATTCTGGATCTGTCCATCCCAGATGAGGTCAGCAGTGTGAGCAGTGGGAGGACTGTTCCTCCAAGCTGTGCTTTCCCCTTTGCTTAAAAAAACACATAGATACTAACATGACACAAATATTTGAGAGGTCCTGTGAAAAACACACTGGCTTTGCTTGAGTTCTGTAAAATATACATCTGCAATAAATAAAATAACGACATTCTTTAGACTCCTCAAGTACGTATGTATGTAGGTTCTGCAATAATATTAAGTCCAGAGAGTTTCAATTACTGAAAAAACCACTTATAGTTCATAATTAATAAACTCTTTGCAGCTGTATAACTGTGGCCGGAAACATCTGCAAAGCCTCATATTTTACACACAGATAGACATAATTCCTTCAGAAAATGTTCAATTGTGCTTGAAATCACAGGTCTGGAAATGGAGTAAGACCTGACAAAGCTGAGTAGAGTTGTGTTCAATTAGCTCTCAGTGCAGGATGGGGTGGGAGGAGGAGAGGCAGAAAACCAAACCTTGTCTAGCAGAGCAACGTGGGGGGAAAAAAAAAGAGGAGTTTAAGAGATGTTTAATCACAACAGTTTTTATGCAGTGTGTCAAAAATCTTCCCTAAACAGGAGTGGACAACTGCTTCCTTTCTATTATGAAATTACTGCCTCTCATATAAACATGGGCTCTTGTTTTTGAAACACTGAAACACATGTGAAATGAACACACAGGTAAAATAATATGCTGCTAACTATTTTCACTTCATTAAATGTTCATACTCTCTCATACCTTAATACGTCTTTTTACAAGTAAATGAATATAGAGTACATGTGTTCAAAAAACAAATATAAACAGGTACAATTTACTGTTTTTCTTAGTGTTCATAAACATTCAGATTTGAAGTAACATAAGGGATTTTGTTATAGGAGCTATATTAAAATTCACATGCCACAAATTTGGGCCGTTGAAAAATATTTAATGATTTTAATTTAGCTATAGAACTGTTGTAAAACCATTATTATAAATCAGTTTTAAAAAGGTGACATCACACCACAAAACAATCTTATATTCACTCAGACACTGGCCATTTCTCCTTGCTCTTTGTCCTCCAGTCAATATTAATTTATGTTCTATCTATGTACATTATCCTGTTGCTAACATTTGATACCAATTGAATTATATACCTGTCTTTTATGGTTGATTTCTTTCACACAGTATGTTATCAGGATTCATCTGTGGTTTCATATATGTGCATATCTTTTTTGATTGGTGAAGAATATTCCTTTTCATTCATTCATTGTGTGATGAATATTGGGTAGTTTTTGATCTTGAGGTCTCGTCATTAATTTGCTGTGAATATTCATGTCCTAGTTTTTATGTGATACATATTTTGTTTCTCTTGTGTTTATACCTACAAGTGAAATTTTGAGTTAGCGCTTTGAGCAACTGCCTCACTTTTACAAAATGTGCACCTCATTTTATATTCCCACAGGGTCTAGGTGTCTAATTCTTCTCTTCAACATTTATTATTTTCTTTTACAGTGTATCCATTCTGCTAGATGTGAATGGTGTCTCATTGCCATTTTGATTTGCATTTCCCTAATGGCTAATGATACTGAGCACATTTGTTTATGAGGTTGCTGACCGTTTGAATATTGTCTGTAGAGAAACCTGTTCTTAGAGTCTCTGATTTGATTGATTAATTAATTTAATGTTGCATTGTTGCTTTTTTTTTTAAGTTACAGTTTATTAAATTGTTTGGTGACATTGTACACCAAAATAAAAATAATGAGTATTTTATTATAATTCATTCTTCAGGAGCTTTAAGAATTTAAGAAAAGACCTGGCCAAACATGAGGGCATGATGTGCTCATAATCTTAACATTTGGATAGTTGAGGAGGCTGCGGCAGTTAGGATCATTTGAGGTCAAGAATTGAAGACCCTCCCAGAGCAACATAATATAACCCTATCTCAAAAAACAAAACTATAAAAACAACAAAACAATGCTTAGTACCTCTGTACTATTTTTTTTTTTAACTTTTTGTTTGTTTTCTGATACAGGGTCTTGCTTTGTAGTTAAGGCAGGCTATGAGCTTGGTATATAACTCAGGCTAGCCTTGAACTTTGAGAGATCTTCCTGCCTCTGCTTCTAAAGTCCTGGGATTATAGAAATGGGCTACCATCCTAGCTTTACTGTTTTTTTGTGAACTCTTGAAAAACTTTTAAAATAAAGAAAGGCCAACAATCCAATGGTTGTGATGATGTCAGGGTAATAATGTCTTATGCCTTTCAAAGCCTTCCTGTTGTACAGTTATGGAGAAAAGCCAACCAAGATGTCCATCATTGATGCCTAAACGTCCAGGATAATGTCAAGTTGGAATTTAAGATTGCATACAAATTAACCATGAAAGATTAGGAAATAATTTTTGTCTGAGAAAAACTTTAGGGTTCTGTAGATGTCCTAGGGCCCTCAGAAATAATCAGTGTCATTGGAGATTTTTCCAAAGCTTATTCTTGTAGATGGTAAATCAAAAGCCCCAGAAGAGTCCGAGTACCTGCACCTTCACCCTTAGTCAGAAAGAAGAGACACAGAACACCATGGAGCTTATTACTTACATTTGTGTAACCTTTGGGATTGTCACTGAGTGTACGGAGTAGTTGGAATAACATGGTTGTGCCTCAAATTCAGAGGACAAGTATCTTAGTGCTTTAACGCTTGGCATCCCCTGAAAACAATCATGAAATTGTCAGTTGTTAGGAGAGTTAATTGAGAATAAGAACACAAGGATTTAGGGCAAACTTTCTTATCTATTTCAATGTCTCTTCAGAATTTTGTTGCTGTATTTATTATCTTTGTGCAGTTAATTTATAAATGGGAAACATTATTGCTTTTAGTGTTGTTAAAGATTTAAGTCCCAAATATTATTTGAAAGAATTTTTGTATATGTACATAGACTATTTAAAACTTTAGTACCTCTAAAGTTATTTCATTACATTCAATATAGTTATTTCATTACATTCAATATAGCAGATACTATAATGTACTGTAATTTAGTAGGCATATTAACATATATACTATTGTTACTGTCTAATACCCAGAAATTCCATTGTTTTTTTCCAAACTTTGTGGTTCAGGCTGGCCTGAGCTCAGCCTCAAACTCACGTCACAGCAATCCTCCTGCCTCTGTCTCCCAACTGCTGGGATTACAGGTGTGAGCCACCATGCCTGGCACTGTGGTATGTGGTACTGGTTGCTGCTGGGGTGAGTCTCCACACCCAGTATTGTTATGTGGTTACCGGGGATCGAACCCGGGTCCTTGTGTTTGCAAGACAGGCGCTGGAACCACTGAGCTAACTCCCCGGCCCACTTATTTCATTCTTTAAAACCCTTAAGTCTGAAAGAACAGTCAAAGAAATCTATCTCAAGTCTTTAGGGTAACCGCAAAATACCATTATTAAGATAATTAAAAATAATTTATTGTTATAAAATAACAATATTTCAAGCAAAATGTATGTGTATATATATATACCCAGCCTTTAGCAACACAGTATAATATTACTTTAAAAACAAAATTTGCATAAAAAGGAAAACATTGAGAAGTAGGGAGTTAAAGTGATCTCTGCGTGTTGTTGAGTTATTGAGTTAACTTGAGCACTGTATACATGTTAGATCAAGTGAAATTTGCTGTGAGTTCAAGAGCTGTTGAGAAAGAGAGGAGAGGAAGAATGGTTTGTAAATTGTTTGCATAATTCCTAGAACATTTTTCTTGTGTATTTCATAGCTGTGTGTGGAGGGAACTTATCTTTGGGATTTTGGAAAACATTTACCTGTAAAGACTATTTCACAGTAAGTATTTCTGGAAAAGCTGCTGCATTTTTAGACAGAAATGCTTAAATATCCAGAAAGCCTTTCTGAAAATCATTGGAAATTTACTCTAATTCTCTTGTATGTATTTGACTCTCCAACATGAAACTTCACCCTAGTCTCTCTTTCTGAGTAGCTAATCTAGGTTTTTCATGGCAGTATTTAAATTTCAACTTCCGATTTTAAAACCACTACTTTTTTCTCAAGCTTTTTTTTTTTAACTAATTGTTCACTATTATCCTAAGAGAGAGTTTTTATCTTCAGTTTCTGGCAGCACTCCTAGCATCCTGGCTCTGAAGATTTTGCACTTACTTTTAATAACACTAAATTGATAGTTTCTTTAGAGGTTAAATGAAAACTGACTTGTTATAACTTATAATTTTCAACATTGAATGCGGCAGAATATTAGTTGAAAGAAAAAAAGAAAGACTTTTCTGGGATTGTGTCTCTGTTTAATGATAGTTGTACATGCACTGCATAGTTTTGTGGGCACAACTAGTGCCAAATTTTATAGTGAGACTGAGAATATCTATTAACATATCTTGTTAAAGTGTGCTAGGATATTATTTCATGGTTTTCTAAATTAAAGTAATAGCTTTAAATTGATAGAAATGAAAGAAAAAGCATAAAAAGGAGCCACTGAAATTATTTGAGACCTGTTAACAAAAGCCACCTTTGGCTCGCTCTGCAGTGAATAATAGCACATGAGTGGGAGACACGAGTCTTATGTTCTAAATTCACTTTCAGCGTAGACAAGTGGAGTTCTTTGAGGAACCCTGGTTACATTTGCTTTGAGTCTGTCTTGTCCTCTGTTTAAAGGAAAACAGTATTTATTGTAATTTAAAAGTTAATAAGAGTTTTTAATTTATCAATCCTAAGTATTATATGTACACTCTAGAAATCATGGAAGTTGTGTAAGAAAGGCACTTTGTAATTGATAGAAAGTAATAGGAATGCATCTTTATTTAGAAATTTTTATTTGAAGTGGAAAAAATAGTTGTGAGGAGTTTTGCTGGAAAAGGTTAGTTTGTTGCCTTTTAGTTCTGGAGGCTTCATCCAATAAAAGTCCAAACTTTGTTTCTCTAGTGGTTCTCTTTCGTCCTGCTCCTCAACATTTCCTATAAAAAGTAAGTAAATGCCCACAGAGTATCATACAACAAACTTATCAGTGCCCATCTCTTTGCTTTCTCTTAGTATGTATGTGTGTACTTGCATACCTCTGTCTCTGTCTGTCTGTCTATCTGTCTCATCTGTTTTTCAGCCTTGTTCAAGTCTTAATGCTTCAAGCTGTAGATAGAGTATTGCCTTCTCTGTTTTTAGATATTACATTTGATCTTTGAATATAGATGATGCATAAAGCAAGATACAGTGGATAAAGAATAAAGTTTTTTTTCACCCTGAAGAAACTTAGGTCACATCTTTTATTCTCCCAGTGTCAGCCTTCAGATCGTATCTGTACATGTTCTATTGTTGTTATATTATTTTGTAATTAAAATCATTAGTTTTCAGGACCTCAGATTTGCAATCACTGCTACTGAGAGCATATGAAGATGTCTTGTGTTTCTTTGCCTAATGTGTTTATGCCTGCTTTCAACTCATATCAACTGAGCTGCCAAAAAAGGCAACTTAGCAGACTTGCTTCTGAAGGAAGTAATGATTCATGAATTTACTGTGAAGTGATTGTAGTTTTCACCATCCATTTATCACAGGATAGCATATCTTTAAGTTATATTTTTAAATATAAGAGACAACTATCTTGTTCGTGTAAACTAGTGTTAATTTCTTACAGCTTAGATGGCTGTTTAGAGCTCTCAAACATCTCAGAAATGTGCATTAAACATTCAGAATGTGAATAAAAATAAAGAATAGGGTTTAACATTTTTCTGGAAGCCATCACCTCCTTACGGTAGTACATTCCCACTTCCGCCTCCTCAACAGTGAAAATATAGCTAACTTTTTCAATAATAACCCAATAGAGAACATTGCAATTTCAAATATTTTAAAATTTGAAACTTATATGAAATAGTCACTACTCTTTTTTAGATATTATTTAAGAAATGTTATTAAATAGGTGTTTAACCAAAACTTTAAAAAAAATTCATGTAATATACCTTCATTTAGTAAAAAGCTGTTGACACGATGAAACTTTACCTAGCTGAACTTTAATTAAAGATAAATATAATTAAATAAAATACCCAAGGATGTTAAACAGTGAACGGTAACCCAATTTAATAAAACCCACACTAATAAGAGGAACTTTATTAGGAGATGAGAGAGACGTTGCACCCACCCCTGTGCCTTTCAGGGAGCAGTTACCAGGGCAGCGTCAGCATGTGGGAGCGGGTTACAACCTTTGGACAGCTGCTGTCTTTCTCTTGGTTTCTGGTGCCGAGATTTGCTATTCACAGGGCTTCATTTTTAGTAACAAATGAAGTCCCTATAAAGGAATGCAACCTGCGTTAGAATTTAAGTTGGCAAAATCATATCCTGAAGTTCCTCATAATTTAGGGAAGAGTATTTCCATCATATTCAGGTGAAGATTTGTATATAATTATAGTACTAATCTGATAATGTTATATTACTAATATTTTTCACCATTGGTCAAATACCTAAAAACCTAATTCACTGCTACTTTAAACTGAGAAAACAACTTTGGTTCTGTTTGTGCAGACAAGGTACTAGTTAATTATTCTTTGGAACATAGTTAAAATTGACTTACTGAGCCAAGGTAAGCGTTCTAAGATTTCTATCTAAAATAGACGATGTTGGTGTTCAGCTTGGGACTGATACCAAATGTGGGATACAGATTTGCTGTATTGTTTTGTTTCTACTATCTCATTTTTAAAAATACCATAACGTAAGACTACTGATACACACCAAAAAATATTTATCATGAAATTTGTTTTTAAAATATTTTCTTCTCTGCTGAATATTCCTAATTTTTTAAAGGCCTATCTACTTAGTCTCATATTTCCATTTTCACTCTCTTTGGCATATGCAGCCTGTGGTCGTGGATTCTACAAATCTTCCTCGCAGGATCTGCAGTGCTCTCGCTGTCCAACCCACAGTTTTTCTGAGAGAGAAGGTTCCTCAAGATGCGACTGTGAGGATGGCTATTACAGGGCTCCGTCAGACCCGCCATATGTTGCGTGCACAAGTAAGTTCTCATTGTAAAGATTTTCAGGGCCCGGCTGTATACCTTTAGGATACACATCGACTCTGTGAATACATTCCTAATTGTCCTCACCTCCTCCTCAGTTATACGGATAGGCAATAATATACAATAGTTTTACATCATTTGCTTTGTAATTCTCTTGTTACCCTAGCATATTTTAATATTTTCATAGGGATGTAGTAGAAATCATAAAATTAAAAGTGATCTTAGTTTGCACATATGTGAAATATGATGAAAACAACAGGGTTTTCTAAATTAAAATTTCATTGCTAAATAGAGTAAATCTCACAACTTGGTGCCTCAATTAATGAAGATTGGAGAGGCTCAAATTGAAAGCCAACCCCACACATTAGTATAAATCATCCCTGAGTACACTAAGAATGGATAAATGTTTTCTCTGTTGTGTGGTTAAAAGGAAAACTATTTTTAAACAACTGTCCCACTGTGTTTTCGGTGCCTTAACTGTTCTTTTTTAATTGCTTGGGAGAAAAATAGCTAAAGACTGTGGCAAAAGTACAAAGACAGTTGTTATTCTGTTTTCATTTTGACATATTAAATGGAAAATAAATAAAGTCTCTTGCCAAGTAAATTCAAGGAGGCTTTTATACAGCCTCTCTGGTAAAGGTAATGAAATATTTATGTGAAAGAAAGCATTTCAGCTAGTTTTCTTTTTGGCAATTGGGCCACTAGCTTGCTGTTACGCAGAGATCCTCTTGTCCATTTTGTTTATATGGTCTTTTTCAATTTTTGTTAGTCAGTACATTTATTTTTTTTCTTTCCAAAGGGCCTCCATCTGCACCTCAAAACCTCATTTTCAACATCAACCAAACCACAGTGAGTTTGGAATGGAGTCCTCCTGCAGACAATGGGGGAAGAGACGATGTCACCTACAGAATACTGTGTAAGCGGTGCAGTTGGGAGCAGGGGGAATGTGTTCCCTGTGGGAGTAACATTGGATACATGCCACAGCAGACTGGATTAGAGGATAATTACGTCACTGTCATGGACCTGCTGGCCCACGCTAATTACACCTTTGAAGTTGAAGCTGTAAATGGAGTTTCTGACTTAAGCCGGTCCCAGAGGCTCTTTGCGGCTGTCAGTATCACCACTGGTCAAGCAGGTACGCTTTTTGCTTGTCTTTACTGAAGAAATAATGTGTGATTTCATGAGTGAAACATCTTGCTTGAATATTTAATTAACACTGCTATACATAACTGTTTCCCCAGCTTGTTGGCTAATCACGCATTGAACTCTTTCTTATTTTTTTTCTGTTGCCTTTTAAACCATTACAATATTCACTAAAATCTTCAGAAATCTGGCAGGAGAAATGAAAGAAAGTAAGTTATACACTGGTTAGAACCAGTGAATGGTAATGTTGAAAGATGTGGAAGAGGAAAGTAAAAATACCGGTCAAAATGAGGAGAAGAATATTCCTGAAATGTTTACCTTTTTTGTGTGGTGTGTGCTAGTGATCAGAATTCACACAACTATTACAAAAAACAAAGGCATTGATTTGCTACCTCACATAATATTAACTAATTTTTTATATCATGTATCTTGATCTTTGTAATATATGATAAGTCTGCATTTAAATTTGCATGAGAGTTTTGCTTAGTAGATTTGTAATTATATGAATGTCTACACTATTTGAATAAGTACTTCACAGATTTCAAAGAAATGATAATGATGATGAACTTGTAGTTTAGCTAAAAATAGTTTTTATTTATTTTCTTACTGGAATAGTGAGATTCCTTTCTTGTACATTATTTGTTATGGAAAGTATATATTGGGAAGGAAATTTGAGAAATCAAAGATTTTCTAAGTCTCCAGAAAAATCTTACTACTGAAGAAAATGTCAGAAAACAGAGACTTTCTCAGACTTCTGAAAAGTTACCATAGCTGCCAAATGATTCCATGTAAAAGAAGTAGCAAAGTATTTGATGACTGTTAGTAAAATTGGAGCTACACTAGAGTGTGAGTTGTGTGTTCATCACGGTAAGTCTATCATGAACTCATCATCAGTCTTGGCTCATTGTCTAAAACCATCCGGTGTGATCCCATGTTCACGGACACAGACTATTCCTCTGCCAATTTTTAATGATAATTTCAGCAAAACATCACTTACTTAAATTATATCTATATAAGGGAAACTGCGAATGCTTCTCATTCTGAGCAGATTAGTGGTTATTAACTCTAAGGATTTATTCTGTCATTTTTTTTAAGGGCTGTTTCAAATCAGATCTCCTAGGTAGGAACAGATATCATAGATAAAATGCAGAAACTCAAAACTTTAATTATTGGGCAAAAGAAGTAGTTGATGTAATTGGTAGTTTGACTTCTTTACTTTGTCATTGATATTTACAATACAATTTAGTATCTTTTAAAAACATTTTGTCTTGGGTATTCTCACTTATGTTGCTTCATATTGAAAATGTATCATTATTAATTTATATTGTGGTTTGGAAGCATTTTGGGCTTGTGATTTTGATATTAGAGCTATCTTGTGGAACCATTAATGGGAACTTGTAGGAGTTTTGTTTTGAGATAGAATAACATTTTTTTATTCCTAATAATATGATGAGTGATATTTTACTTACATTTTTACTGTGACTCTAGGATGCTGATATGCTACCACATATAGCCTGTCAAATTGGCGAATTTGGGGATTTCTTTTTTGCTGTTTAAGTGTCACTTAATATTTCAAGTTACTACTGCATGTGTTGACTTGGTCATAATATTTCCATAAATTAATAAATCATATATTTGTCAGTATGGTAGTTACATAAACATCTTTGGATATTTGGTTCTTTTGTGGGACTCTTATGTTTTTGCATGTTTGTTTTGGGGAAAGATAATTTAAATGTGAAAAATTAGATCAAGGTAGTTATATACCTCTGCAAAATATTTTAAAAATATTAAGTTGTGTGCCTCACATGAGTGAATCTTGGGGTTTATATGTAATAGTCAAGAAAAAGAATAAATAAAATAGATACAATAAGCTTATTAAAATAATTATTATAAAGGTTTATAAACTAGGTATGTACTTTTATATATTAAAATATTAATTCATAACTATCTAATTTCAACTATACATCAACTACTAAAACCCACGGATTCACAGTTATGTTTATCTACTTTTAAGAAGAAATGCCTACAGTAGTATAAAATAATACACTGTGGTAATTTAAAAACTCTTCTTTTTTCTCCACACAGAAAATTTAGGATAAGATAGTATTTTATTTTTTCCTTTTGTGTACCACTTGCTTGCCCGTGGTTGCCAAAGTGTTTAATCTTGTGAAGAAAATACGATTTGAAAGTTTTCCCCTTTCATAATTATCCAATAAAGTCTATAGTAATGCTTGAAACTTCCATTCTCTCTTAAGTGAGCACCATGGTCTCCACCCTAGCTAATGCTGCACTCTCTTCCATAGTGAATGACTCAATATGTGGCCATCAGCAGTCTGTTGTTGTGTAAAGATCTCCTATGAGAATCTGCAAGTGCCCATGTAGTGTAGAGACTAAAGATGGAAAATAATTGATCCTATGTGCTCTGTGTAGTTTCTTTTCTGTTAAGTTTCGCCTCTGAAACTCAAGATTCCTACCAGTTGCTGGTGTAAGTAGAGTCTGCCAAATACCTCTTGTCCCTTGCTCAGGATAAAAGCGAGGACATTGGCCTTCACATTCAAACCCCTGATCAGTATGCTTTCGGGGTGGGTTACTAAAGTTCTACATGAATAGAAATGTGCAAAGTACTATCTTTCTCTATTATTTGAATAAATCAGATGATATTAGGCAAAGCACTAAAAATTTCTTGTTATGAAAATTCTATTTCAGGGAATAGTAAAATGTAAGTTGATTAGTCATCTTTTTATATAACTTTCTGAGAAACTGTCTAGTAAAAAAAAAAAAACCACCACTACCGTCATCTTTTGAAAAGTAGAGGAACATTGTGAGTACAAAATTAGCAATTACATGTTATAACATTAGGAAAGAGGGAAATTAAATTTAGTAAAAAATAGTATTATTATCTAGTCAGTTACCTTAAGACTAGGCTTCTTATGTAAAATGGTAATTTCAGATTTAGGATGAAACATATGACAAAGAGTATGGGAATAGTTCTCTATTTTTCATATTTATGTACTTGGAACATATAACATACATACATTGGCTGAAGCATGCATTCTATTTTGTTGTTGTTTTAGAAGTTGTACCGGCCTGTTACATTAAACTTATGTACATTGGAAATTTTTAAAAAATATGTAAGTGATGGAGGAATTATATGTATTTCACTTATGACAGTATGACCCCATTCTTATGTGAGAAGATGCTCTTGAATAATACAGCACTAATAGTTATTTTAAAATACCACAAAATGCTGCTGTGATCCTTTGTTTTGTTTTATTTTTATGGATGAGTCTTGCTGTATTGCTTGCTTGATTTCTAATTCCTGGGAACAATTTATCCTTCTCCCTCAGCTTCCCACATAGCTGGGATGACAGGTATATGGCTTTCCACTGGGCTACATAGCACTTTAAAAAGTTAATTCACCCTTATCCTCCTAAGTATGTACTGTGAGAAACATGGAAAGATGGTAAGGATAGGAAATTAGAGAATGGTCCTCTTTTTCCGAGTCCATACTCCAGCAATACCCATTTCCACGTATAAGAATAGTACACTAGCTTTCATGCAGTACATCCTGTAATGCATTAAGTGAAATACAGGAATATTCAAGAAAGAATGATTCATTCTGTCTGTGGAAAAAGAGGAGTTTTATGGAAAAAAAAACTGCCAGTAAATCTAGAGTTTCAGGATGGATACGGGTTTTGCCAGATGAAGGATATGTTAGTTATACTGTGGGCCTATAGAGAAGCACCGCTTCTCCGCAATCATAACATTATCATTGCCACTGTGTCCCTCCTACGGTCCAGGTGTTGATCTGCACAAATGATCTGCAGATGTAGGAAAGTCAGAAAAGGAAGTCACCTGAAAATTGTTATCTCTTTCTGTAACACTTTTATTCACTCTGAGATCATTGAAGCAGTTAAACAATTCTTAACTGCATTAATAAAAACAATGCAAACACAAAAATAAGTCCTCTTCTGAAAGATGCTTAGAGGCCTTACAAATGATCCTTCTGTCAGCAACTGTGTGTGTTCATGGTGATACCATTGACTGACACATTTCATCCCACACACAAACAGTACCACAAATGTTGTGGCATTAAGGTCAATAGGAGACTTGTTCTACACAAGAAAAATAAATGATTTATATGATAGTAAAGACACTGAGACACTTTTAAGAAAATATGATTTGATAGTAGATGATAATTACATCAATTTAGACAAGTTACTTTAACCCTTTGAACCTGAATTTTCTCTTGAAATAGTATCATACTATTTAATTGTACAAACTGTACAATATGAATTTATTTTCTGAACACCTACTAGATCTCTGTTAATTTTAAGTGTAAAATATAAAAGTGTGAAAACTGATTTATTGAATGTCTTAGAACACATATAAGTCCCTAGGCAATTGAGGGAAATAGTATATAAGACATTTTCTTATGTTTTTAATAAATGGACAAAGTAATAATTTAATGCCAGTATATTACTGTGCAGCCCACTATTCAGTACCAAACATTAACATCTAATATATGCACATATTTTATAATTTTTAATGGGGATTGACTGATGCCATAATGCTTTTGAAAGCATATGAAAGCTGTCAGGAGGAAAACTCTGTGCAAGAAGATGTAAACAGTCTCTCAAACTGGGCTTCTGTAGAAGAGTTCAGTTTACAGAAACTGTGTGAGGAGGTGTGCCAGATCAGCATTACTGGGAAAAAAGGGAAAGTGACAAGACTAAAGATGGAAGTTTACCTCTGGTGTTATCTCGTGACAATCTTTAAGTACCTCCATGGGGCCTTCTTTCCCTGTGATGAATGCTCAAGTTATTCCAAGTTGAAATGAGTTCTATACTTCTGTGTTGTCTAGACACTGGCTGCACATTTCCCTAAGAAACAAGGTGCTCTTTCAGATAAAAAGAAAAAGGGGGAAAAAGAAGAAATTCCAAGAGAAACAGAGGACTGAGGTCCTTCTTACAACCATTTTAGTAGCTGGGTACATTATTTCTTATCTTTTATCAAGGAAAATATGACCAGAATAACTGGTGAATAAAAACTTGTGAAAAGGGCTTGTGAAAAAGTTTATTTTTAAGAAATCAGTCCTTTCTGACAGTAAGAAGAATATGATGTTTTGAAATCTGCAATCCACATAACTGACATTAGTTGAGCTTTAACTTTTATGCATTTTACAAAGTACATTTGATGTACGGCTTATAGAAATTTATTTAAAAACAAAAAATTCTCCTACTAATCATTATTTCCTTGAAAAACAGAGTGAGGATGAAAAAGTTTTCTTGATAATATGAGAAAGCATCAGAGAATTAGCCACTGTAGTGTGGAATTTTGTTTGTTCTCACAAATAAAGAATTTATCTCTGAAAACATATTTTCTTGTCTTCATCACCAGTTTTGTTGGATGTGGATGAATGTTGTAGAGTAATTTAGTGAAGCTAGAGACAACTAGTGATACATTTTACAGATAAAAAGTTGAGGGTTAGTGTGTAGTAAGTCTCTGTCACTGTAAAAAAACTGATAATATAATAAAGGAAAGAGGGATTATTTTGGCTTAGTGTTCCAGTCCATGGCAAAGTGTTACCAGTTTGTGGTAAGGTGTATACATCATCTCGGAAGGGGTGGCAGAGGAAAGCTGCTGACCTCAGGGAAACCAGGAAGCAGGGAGAAAATGAGCTAGAAGACCAGAGAAACACAAGCAGGAACAAGATACTGTCACCATGGTTATGGCCCCATTACTCAGTCTCTTCAGCGAGACCTCACTTCTGGTATTTCCATTTCCTCTTCTTTTTTTTTTTATCTTTATTGGTACATTAAATATACACATCATGATTGCACTCCATAATGGGGATTTGTACCAGTATAAGACACAACTTAATTCTCATTTTTTCCCATGGCCCCACCCACCCTACCACCCCCCCATATATATAAAATTTGTTTCCTTACTTTTTTGTTACAATCTCAACATTGTCCCCTTTCACCTTATTTTACATT
>PVIR01032777.1:0-18404 GCA_004026965.1 Petromus typicus
CCCGCACGCAGTGCCGCGTGCCAGGGCTTCTCTGTCGAGAGGGCTGACGGGCCTCATCAGCGCTTGATTGGCAGCAGGAGAATGGCGCGCCTCCGGAATGATGTTTGTGCTGTAAATATTTGACATTATCTACCCTGAAAACCTGAAAGAGAACTTCATCTTTCTTTCTCTTTCTGGGAACGCAGCAAGTCACAGAACACCCAGAAGTATAATTAGTCTGACAGGGAGCAGCCGATTGGGCTGGGGACCACAGAGCGCCACCCGGCTGTCTCCGCTTTCCCCAGGCCGCTCACCTGTGGCCCAGGGACCCGGCCGAGAGTGTCCGGAGCAGAGCAGGCAGGGCCTCAGGCCTGCCAGGACCTTCGCACTAGAAATCCTCAGTCCAGGGCGGGGTCAGCGGGCCTGGCCGGGGAGCTGGGTCCTCCTTCCACCCTAGAACGTCCTGCGCTGTCCCAGGTTCCTTCCATTTCTCTGGGGACAGGCCAGGCTGGCTCCTGGAGCCTGGGGAGCAGCCCGGGAAGGGCCTGGACAACTAGACCGGGAGAGGAGAAGATATCACTTCGTCATGCAGTTAGTTTGACCCCAGTCTGGGCAACTTAGTGAGATCCTGTTTTAAAAAAAAGAGGGCTGTAGCTCAGCATGCAGGCCCTGGGCTCAACCTTCAGTACTAAAGGATATTAAAGTGGGTGCCAGGCGGGGTGGTGCTCGACTATAATCTCAGCCTGGGGGAGGCAGAGGCAGGAGGATCACTGTAAGTTTAAGTCCATCTGGGCTACATAGGTAGTGAGTCAAAGTCTGAAGTACACAGGAGGCTCTGTCTCAGAAAACCACAGGTAACATCTGATGTGTGATGTTGACATTACAAAGGCTGGTCGCTGATTTTAACGCAGGAAAGAAGAGTAGGCATTAATCAGTTACAGTCATGCAAATACAGTCAGACATAGCTGTCAGGAGTGCAGCTGGAAGGAATCCTAGAGGGACCTTGGCCACGCTGTGGCCAGTGCTGGGCTGTCCACTGAGGACGTTGTCCCACGTTCTCCAAACACTGCTGTTGCGGCCACTTCATTTTCTTGAGTTCTTAAGAATAACACTTGGCTTCTTTCACACATTACGTTCATGCTACATTGAGACACTTCTTGAAAAAATAACCTCACTCTCTGATATAAATGTGCACAAAATACTATAAAATCATGAACAGTACCAAAAATATTCAGAAAGGCCACACTATGAAGAAGCCGGCTACCCACACCCTGGGTTCTGCTGGCTTTGTGTTGCTGGTGTTGGTTGTCAGCCAACCTGGGCTTTGCCCTCTTCAAGGGCAAGGACTAGGGTCTGTCCCTTCTGGATTCCCAGCACACAGTAGGTACACTGCAGGTGCACAGTAGTTCCTGGCAGATCGAACATAACATACAGAAAAGGTAGAATAGGATGCTTACAAATATGAAGACAATAGATGCTTATCGTGAACTAGTATGGAAGTTCAGAAAAAGCATAAGTAGCATATAAAAATAAATATTATTCAGCTTGGGGATTTAGCCCAGTAGTTCCGGTGCCTGCTTTGCAAGCCCAAGAGCCCGGGTTCTATCCTTGGTAACTACATACAACAATGCCGGGCGTGGTGGCTCACGCTTGTAATCCCAGCACTCGGGAGGCAGAGGCAGGAGGATTGCTGTGAGTTCGAGGCTGAGCTCAGGGCCGGCCTGAACTACAAAGTGAGATCGTGTCTCAAAAAGCCAAAAAACACCCCCATTATTCGTAATTTCACCACCAGTGATAACAATGAATATCTGCTTTTTCACTGGGGTCTCACTGTCTACATGGTCGTCCCCGAGTGTCAGCCGGGAGTGGGTTCCAGGGCTGTCGTGGATGGCACAGTCGGAGGGTACCCAGGCTCCTCCGGCGGAGGGCACGGCATGTGCATAGCCTCCTGTGTAACACCTGGTACCATGGAAATGTCGTGTGAACGGTTGCTAAGCTGCATTTTTTAGGGAGTAACGACCAGAAAGTCTGTCCACACTCGAGGCAGATGCAGCCTTGTGACTGAGTAATCCTCGTGTGTGTTTGGTGCAGTGCAGCACCACGGTATGGAGGCTTAGTTATGTTCCTTTCTTATCCTTTACATTTAAAAAAATAAATATATGTCGTTTAAAAACAAACATAGATTAATTTATTTAATCCACTGAGAGAAATAGATATTCTCAGTTTAAACAAAAGAAGATTTAGGAGTTAAGTAATCGAAGGGCCAAGGACGTAGCTCAGTGGAGAGATATCGACCTGGCCAGTGCAAGGTCCTGAGTTTGATCCCTGATACCAGAAAAAGAGAGAGAGAGAGAGAGAGAGAGAGAGAGAGAGAGAGAGAGAGAGAAGCAACATAAATGCTGATTTGTAAGCATAAGAATTTTTGTGACTGTGTATGATTCTATCATACAGATGTACCACAACTTAATCAGTTGCCCGTTTTAGAGCACTTAGGGTCTTTGCAATTATAACAAAGATAATGATGAAACACTTATTGAAAAAATCTTAGTGTACACTTCAATTATTTTCAAAATGAAACTCTCTACAAGAACAATTAGTTGGGCTGGGGAGTTAGCTCAGTGGTTTCAACGTCTGCCTGGCAAGTGCAAGGTCCTGATCCTTGGTATCACATACCACAATGCTGGGGGAGATGACTCATGTCTGTAATCCCAGCACTCAGGAGGCAGAGGCAGGAGGATTGCAGAGAGTTTGAGGCCAGCCTGGGCTGCATAGTGAGTTCAGGGCCGGCCTGAACTTTTTTGAGACACTGTCTCAAAAAAAAAGAAAAAAAGGGCCGGGGAGTTAGCTCAGTGGTTCCAGCGCCTGTCTTGCAAGCGCAAGGGCCCGGGTTCGATTCCCCGGTAACCACATAACAATACTGGGTGTGGAGACCCACACCCAGCAGCAACCAGTACCACATACCAGAGTGCCGGGCATGGTGGCTCACGCCTGTAATCCCAGCACTCGGGAGGCAGAGGCAGGAGGATTGCTGTGATGTGAGTTTGAGGCTGAGCTCAGGGCCAGCCTGAACCACAAAGCGAGACCCTGTTTCAAAAAACCTAAAAAAAAAAAAAAAGAATAATTAGTCAAAGGACACATGTATTTTAGAAGTCCTGATAAATATGATTCAACCACTTTCTAGAAAGTTCCAACCTAATTTTGCTCCCAGCCACAATGTCTGTGGGGAGCCTTCTCCAGTCTCTCCAACAATGACAATATTGTGTTTTATTTTTGTTGGTATGTAAGTGAAAATGATTTCTTCTACTTTCACTATATGCATCTTTGGCTATAACTGCTGCTTGGCATTTTCTTAAATGTTTATTAAGCACTTGAGTATATTTGTGTGCTGTTGTATCATGAGTTTTACCAGAATTTTTCAATTTGGATATTTAGTCATTTCTCTGAGAGATGCATAACGCTATTTATGTCGTTGTTGTACCAGCCAGCATTAATCAGATATTAGCACAAATACTTTCTTGTTGTTTGTGATTTTACTGTCTTCACAGTGTTCTTATTTGTCCATGATTTTTGACTTCTGGAGTTTTATTTTTTATTGCTTCTTCTTTTTTACTCAAGGAAGAAATAATTTAAGCTTGGGAGTTAAAAGCTTTTAAGGCTGGGAATGATTTTCTCTTTAATTTCAGCCAGCCATCTGCTCATTTTTCCTCTAATTTTTTTATGATTTCATTTTGATGTTTAACTCATTAATTAATTGAAATATATTGCAGAGCATAATATTGATTTTAATACTTTTTTTGTGGTACTAGGGATCAACTTGGGCCCTTGCGCTTCCAAGGTAGGTGTGGTACACTCGAGCTAAATCCTGGCCCTCTGTAGTATATTTTTATGCTAATGGGAACTCCTCTCATCATAATTTTTTGCTACTTTATTTGAAATCTTTATTGTTTATTTTTGATAAGTCAAAATATGCATTTAGCAATACTCAGTACAATTGTGGTGTTATAAATACTCAGGTGTTTATTATGGCTGCACATTTGCAATAGGAAAGATATAGACTGATGCATTTGGGCCTTGCTGGAAAACTGCTGTTTGTCCTGCCAGCCTGAGCCCCCCTGGCCCATCCCTGGACGCCCCTGACAGGTTCAGGCTGTGGGTGGGTACAGGAGGAGTGGCACATTTCCGAGACTGTAAACAGAGAGTCTCTAGAACTATAACATCATTGGTTTATCCAACTTGTGCCAGGTATTACTGAAAACAAAATGTTAGTTGAGCATGCTCAAATGACCCAAATGACCCAAATGACCCCATAAAGCCTGTGAATAGGGCTCAGGGGTTGTTAACAGAGGATCCTCTATCTCTGGCTTCGGGGACCTGTCACTCTGTGCTGTGTGTGTTCTTTGGCTGCAAAAGCCTACTTCACCCAACTTTTGGACAGGTGGGAAATCTGGAGAATAATGCATCTCACCTGCAGTAGCTTTCTGTTATGAGTACACCGAGGACATGTAAATGCCCAGCCCCCTCATCCATTGGGTGGGTAATGGAGGCAGCGCTCCAGAAAGAGCTAGCCCCCTGCGCTGGTGGTAACTGTTCTGAAGGCCCCCATTTACACTGTCCCTTTTCCTGTTAGCATTCCTTCACTATAATGAAATACCCAAGATAAGTGACTTATAATGCGAAAATGTTGATTTGGGGTCACAATTTCAACACATCAGCCCGCGGTTGGTAGGCCTTGTGGTTTTAGGCATGTGGTGAGGCAGGATATGATGGCAGGTGTGTGTGGTCCAGCAACTGAGCCCACTTCCGGGCCAGGAAGGGGGTGGGGCTCCAGGTCCCACAGTTCCCTTTGGAGCCACACTCCCAATGACCTAAAGACCTCCCCCAAGGTCTTCTTAAAGATTCCACCGACTCCCGACAGTCCCACCTGGGGACCAAACCTAAACACATAAGTCTTTGGAAAGATTCAAGATCCAAACCATGGTAGCTTTTCATTCCTCTCTACAGATTTCCTGGATTCCTCTCATAGGAACTCCCTACATCCTCATTAACTTATAGGAAATTAACCCAAGATACATGGAAGTCTTGGTGTTGGAGGACCTTGATGTAGGACAGGCAGACTCTGGGCTATCATCCAAGTCTGGCTCACTGCTTGTTTTTATAAAGTTTTATCGGTACATACGTAATCCATTCTTTATTACTATCTATGGCTCCACCATAAGGTGGAAGAATCGAGTTGTTTGGTCAGAGACCAATTGGCTTACAGTGATGAATGAGACCTTTGGTCTTGAGCAAAATGATATGTGATCCAACTTGTTTTATTTATTAGATGACCACTTAGCTATTGTGTGGAGAGGTGATTAGGGGTTGCAGGGTTTGAGGGTGCCCAATGGGAAACAAGGCCAGCCACTGTGGACCCCCAGGAGAGATATGGTGAACAGATCAAAGTTGGGTTATGTGACAGTTAGTCTTAATTGCATGGAGAAATGCCCCAGAGATTAGTAGAGGACGTTTCTAGATGTGTCTGTGAGGGTGAGTCTAGAGATGATTGACACATGGGAAAGCCAATGGAGTGGGCAGACCTCTCCTGGATGTTGGAAGCAGCATCCAATAAGCTGGGGTCCTGGATGGCACAAAAGGGGAAGGAGGAGGAAGCCACCAGCACAGGCTATCTTCGGGCTACTGGCCGCCACAGGCAGTTAGCTCTCTCTGTCTTCCTTCCACCCTGATGCTTCTGCCTCACTGCAGGCCTCAAAGCAACAGAGCCAGCTGACCACGAGCTGAAATCTCGGAAACAGGACACAAAATAAACCTTTCCTCCCTTAGGTTACTATTCTTATTATTTTGTAACAATGACAGCAAGCTGGTGGACACAGACACCTTGATGGGGTACAACAGGCCTGTTGATGACGTGGGTTGCAGGGAGGAGTGGCGACGGGCTGCACTCCTGTAGGATTTGGGTCCTCGTGATGCTTCCTGGGGGATTCAGTGATGGCCCAGGTTTTACTGCTCACGCCTTTTTCTTCACAAGTCCTGCGATACCTCAGGTTAGTCTGGGCCACCTCTGGGCTCGGGTGGGCCTTGTATTGACTATTATGCTTTCTCTGCCATCTTGCCTTACCTCACAGAGATACTGTAGGTTGGAGCCTGGGTTTTAACAGCTTCACTCACAGTCCTGCTCTCCTGAACTGTGACTGTGTCCTTTACTGGTGTAGCCCTTGGCCTGGCACATAGCAGGTGCTCAGGCGCTCAGTGCATATTCATTCACTGAGTGAAGGCCAAGAACGCTGATTGTTTTGTTTTTGTTTTTGTATTTTGAGACAAGGTCTCGCTTTTTGTAGTGGAGTCCCTGAACTCACTTTGTAGCCTTGAACTCATGGCAATCTTCCTGACTCTGCCTCCTGAGTCCTAGGATTACAGGTGTGAGCCACCATCCCGGCATTGTGGTACGTGGTTACTGGAGACTGAACTCGGGACCTTGCGCTTGCCAGGCAGATACCAGAACCGCTGAGCTAAATCTCTTCGGTTTGGTCTGATCTGGGCAGCTCAGTGCTCGTCTCCTCCCCTTCTTTAGCTTGGCCCCTCCTCCCAAGTGCAGCTGCCGAGCTAACAGGTGGTAGACACCGAAGGCACCCAGGAGCAGGGCCCTGGGACCGTTTGGGGGGTGTCAGCGTCTGCTCGGCAGCTTCTCTGTGAGACACAGTCCAGTTCTCCCAGGACTTTAGCGGGAATGGTGGGGTCCCACAGGGAGCCCTGGTCGGGCAGGGCCGCCGCTCTCCGGTGGGGAAGCCTGGCGGTCTCCACCACGCTGGCCCTCTGTCTTGAGGCCTCGAGTCTGTGAGCAGCTGCTCCTGCTCCAGCCAAGATGACTTCATAAATTACTCAGGCACAAGCTGTCCAGAGGAAGCCCGGAAGCCGAGCAAGGGGACGCCGGCACCTGTAAAAAAAAAAGCCTGATGGAGATGCGAGAAGTCGCCGGAAGTGGCTCAGCACATCTGCGGGGCAGCGAGGCCACCCTGGGTGGGGTCCGGTTTCCTCACCATCTCCCTCCCTCATCTCTCTCTCCTCTTTATAAAACACACACAGGCAGAAATCAGTCCATCAAATGTCATTACAGATTTATTAATCCTGATGTAGAAAGACATTTAACAGTAACATCTCCAGAAAGCATAAAAAGAGCACTTCTATTCAGTCTTGTGCTTTGAAAATCTAAATATATTTTTATCATATAAATAATTCTTTTCATGTTTTAAGTGCATCTGTTTTTTTTTTTTTTTTTCTTCTCTCCTTTAATTTTCTTTCTTTCTTTCTTTTTTCTCAGTTGACCAAAGCGGAAGTCAGGGCTGACTGAGACGAAGCATTTCTAAAACGAATGGTGTGGGGAGGCTGGTCTCTTCTCTACTGTATGAATGAGCGACAGCCTCCAGCAAAATCATAATTGAACACACCCAGGTCCTTAATGTCGGCATCTGCTTTCCTGATGTAAATTACGATAAGGTTTCAGATAGGATAGGAGAGAGAGAGAGAGAGAGAGAGAGAGAGAGACTTTTTCCCCAACACAAAGGAAAGTTACCAGATTTAAAAATGTAAATAATGTACTTATAGAAAGCTTTTTTCATGGAAATGAGGGGCTCCGTACAACCTTGGTGTGTCTCGAGTTTTGTACAATAGCTAAAAAGGATGTCGCCTCTGTTATTTAGGGCTCTAATTACAGTTCTCCAAGCAGAATGATTTTCTTTTTTAAAAAATTCTTCAGATGTAAAAAATAATGGCTTTTGTGATATAATTTCAGGGTTTTCTTCATCTCCACCATCAGAATTAATTTCTAGTGATAAAATTGTATCAAAAGCCCTCGCACCCTCCGGCGCTGCCGACCTGTAGCGTCACGCACAGACACAGCTTCCGCGCATCCAGCGAGGGCGGATCTGGAACGTTGCTTTGGAGCCGATCTCGGTTCCGTGGGACTCGAAGGCCGGACCGTTTGTGATCAGGAGGGCGGCAGGCTGGTGCCGGTCAGGGACCAAAGGAGCCACCTTTTCTGAAAATCCTTTCATTCTTTCCGAGCTGGAGAGACAGCGTTTCCGGCTGGATTGTTTGAGGGACAGCGACGAGAAGGCAAAAAGCCTTTGGAAATCTGCAGATAGGACTAGAGGCGGGAAAAGGGCGCTGGAGCGCGGCTGTGGCCGCCCGGGGCGGCTTCTCCAGATCCCGAGAAGGGCGAGGACGCTCATCTGTTATGAGTCCATTTGGCCACAGGGTGGTACAATCTTCCTAGCAGAAAAGTTTTTTTTTTTTTTTTTTTTTTCTCTTTTTCATCGCAAGGACAATTTATAATCATCAAAAACAAGTGAAACATGGTTTTGATTAAAACAGCCTGTTGGCTCAATAATCTCTGTAATTTTAAAAACATCCTTAATGCAGGAGAAGGACGTGGATGTCAGGAATGGCCTGGGGCCCCATTACAATAGCAACCGAATAAATAAGGAGGAGAATCGAGAGGTCATAAAAACAAAATTAAGCTAATGTTTCAAATTTTGACAATTATGAATTCTTCCTCTACGAAGACATTGAAAAAATTTTCAGACACTATTAGATAAAATACAAAGAAGATAACTCTACATGGATAAGTTTGCTGTTTTCCCACTGGGTAAAAGCATGCCTTTAAAGGAAAACTCTGATCTAGGATGTTGGTTCCTTCCTAGAGCCAGCGATTGGACAGGATTCATGCAGACAGACAGACATGGTTCTTAGAATTTCTCTGTAAACCCAGATCTAATTCTTTCATATGCTATCAAAAGAGAATGATCAGGGCAAAATTACAAGCATTTTTTTTTTTTTTTTGGTCTTATACAAAAGAATCCCCATTGTGGACCAATTCGGTAGGAAACAGAAAAAAAAAAAGCAAATATAACAAAATCTGTGTCCGTACATGGTGATAGAGTTGGTATATACAAATATGTACAGTATAAAAATGCACAGAGGGCTGACGCTCCCAGCCATCCAAGCTGCCTCGTATACAAGGAAAACAGCCTGGATTTTCTTCCTCATGTACAGGCGAACGTCTTACGTACAGCATGCAGGGAATAGGAAATTAGTGCGCTCGTTCGTCTTTGAAAGTGACCGGGTTGCTTTCCGTATACAAAAATGTGTTTGCCCTTCTTCGCTAACAAGTAAACAGTTTGCTTCGGAGTGTGGGTGAGGGTGATTCCTGAAACTCTGACCCATTTCTGCCACAGAAAGAAACAGACTAGAAATGCAGAATTAACACAAGGGGACGTATGTGCCATGTTAATACGTCCGATACTGGAGTTCCTCAAAAGCTTGATTTTAAAGGGGTTTGGATATTGACAGTGCCTGGCTGTTTGGAATCAAAGTTGAAAGGGATTAAAAGGCTCTCTTCAGAGGCCAGAAATACATGGTAACTGGGGTCCAATGACGCTTCAGAACACTGGGCCGAGTGAAGCTTTGTTGTTTTTTCATCAGTGTTTTTGCCTTCCGTTGTGTGTTAACAGTGGCTGGTGTGGCCTGAACCTCAGCTGTCATATTTCAGGGTGGGAATATTTCTGTGCCCTATTTATCTTTGTGCAATATAAGTGCAGTTTTTACTTTTTCTTTTCAGGCTGGTCGAAGTTTGTTACTTTAAAAAGGCACATCTGCATTTATAACTCCTGGACATCACGCGAGTCAGCTAGAAAGCAGATGTATTAGCAGACACAGTCTCTACGTTTGAACCCTAAGCGTAAGATTTTTCATTTTGTAAATATTAGCTATTGCCTGGGTGAGAGATACCCATGTGTAGATTTCAGATTCGGGATAATTCAGTGGACATACCCAAATTTATTTTTTGAAAGGGTCGAAGGGAGTTCTTAGATTTTTTTTCTTTTGTGGTACCGGTGATCAAACTCAGGACCTTGCCCTTGTGAGGTGGATGAGGTGCCTCTGAGCTACATCCCTGGCCCTAGATTTTTTTAAGCAATGCATTTCTTCAGATATTTCAATTTCTCCTGGGGGTTCTACCAAAGAGTTACTGCTTGTACCTTCAGAAGCTGCTTGAAGCAAATAAGAGAAAATGCTAACAGAGGGCTGTGAACATTTGATCTTTTTCGAACAGACCGTTCTCTAACAGGCCTTAATGATAATCATGACTGTCAGTAAGACCGTGTGTTTGCTGAAGTTTGTCAAGTCAGGGTGTCTGTCATTCCTCGAAGAACCATTTTACTTGGGATATATTTTTCCTGAGGAAGTGAATAGAGGCCTGTTGCTGAAATAGCGTCGCAGCTGGTACTCGCATTTTAAAACAGTCCTATTCTAATCCATAAAACATTTCTAGTTTTCCCTGAAGCTTTGGGCTGCCTTGTGCATGAATAATTTTTGGAGACACCCACGCCTGTTAGCCCATTGTTCATAACTGTAGGACGATCAGCCCGAGCCTGGAAACTCTATCTGCGGCTGCCTCTGAATCTGTCCCAGGAAAGCACAAGAGACAGGTGGCTTTCACTTTGGGTGAAAAGGTAAAATTCCACGGTAGCAACTCTAGAGATGATTTGCAAGTTTCAAAATGTTTAATGCTTTTCTACAAAGGAAACATATCTCTTTCTCTGGGGGGATGGAAATCCGTTTCTCTCTTTCCAGCTCAATCTTTGTCTAAAAGTGTTTCATAGATATTTTGAGAAAGCACCACACAGAGGAAGGGAAGAAATGAAATTAGCATTTTAACACTCGCAGAGGGAACAAAATAACCCAAAAGTTCACCGGTGACTTTTTTTTCTTGCCTGATGCATCTTCAAAATAGATATTGCTTTTATTATTCTTTAGCACTACACGTGGGTATATGTGTGCTCCGGCCTTTAGTAGATTTCCTTGTTAATTCCAGCATTCCTCTACACGCTACTATTCCTGTTGCGGGGAAGAGGAGAGGACATCGTGAAACGACACTTTCCGATGTCTTGTTACAAACAAAAACACTGAGTGAGTAAGAGAAAGGAAATAGCAGAGGAAAGGTTGGAGCGTAGTCAAACAGCGTGGAAAATGACAAACAGAAAAGCGACAAGTACCTTGTGAGCCTGTAACCTTTGGACTCACCGTGAAGGCTCTCAGGGGGTCACAGATTGCTGCGCTCCCCAAAGCCCTCGGGGAATAATAGTCAAATGCACATGTGTGCCCCTGCACGCGTGCGGGTGTGTGTAGAGTATGCCTGTACACATATGCACACACATACACACTGTACTTGTTTTCTTCATTTCAACTCGGTTCAGAGGCTTTTGCTTCGACAGTTTCACCCATTAACCATGCAAGAGTCAGACACTACTGAGCAGGCAGACTCTGGGGGTGAGTCTTAAGAAATCTATTTCTGGTCTGAGAGAAATTCTATGGGAACTGTCTGGTCTCTCCAATTGATTCCATGATTCAATTCTGTTTTTAGGCCTTGACCTACTTTTTAAGCTTCTTCTTCCCTATTTGCCTTTCGGAGGGAAAATCCCTTCTTCTGCAATACTCTGCGTTTGACCCCGTGTGAACTTGGCCCCAGCTGTCTGTGCATCGCCACGAGGAGAAGCGGCTGTCGGCGGCAGGAGGGCCAGGATGTCCCGTGCACGTCTTGGTGCCAATCCCTGGCACCTAGAATAGCGCCATACACGCCGGAGGTGCCCAGGCAGCTCTGTTGAGTGAATTTGCCGAATCAATCGTGTTTCTTGTGCTTCCATGTAGTTTATGTGGTGGATTTGCTGAACTACAAAATGGGGCCAAATACATAAAGTTTAAATATTTGTAAATAATTTTTGTAATTAAATTCGATTTTTAGTTGGTTGATGGCCTTCGCTGGAAGGACAGGGAGGGAAGGACAGGCAATCTGTCACTGTCCCTGCAACCCAGGGACGCTGCTATAATAGATATACTCGAGGGTAATTTGCATGATATTTGCATGTCATTCTCCTTTCTAAAGTTCCAACTTTTCCCAGCTACTGTTATTCAGAAAAAGGAAGGAAGTGTATGAAAGAGGATTACAAATGTTCTCCTGAATGCATGCTGTTTAATTTTTCTCTCCAGGAAGTTTCTAGAAGCCCGGTAGGGCTTGCCAAATGGAGACAGGCCTGGTCTCTAGAAATACGTGGAGAACAGTTTGTATCTCGCGGTGGCGGCCCACATCCTTCCTTCCAAGGAGAACATTAGCAGCGGTCCCTCCGCAGTGGCAGTCACAGTTGCCAAGTGAGGAAGATTCATGAGTCTTACCAAATTTATCAATATTTCTGTCTCTTGCCTCCCACCCTATGCCATTGGAGAAATCGCACTAGCAAAACCATATAGATTATTTGTGGAAGCAGATGATTTATTATTATTTTTTCTTAGTAGGGAAATGATTTCCAAAGAGTGTAGGATTGTTCTGTTTCCCCCCTACAGAAGCATGAGCTAAGAATTTGCTCTGGACAGTGGTGTCAGGATCTGAATTATGTAACTTTATCTGCTAACCCTGGGCGGGAGCAGGCAATTTTCAACAGCTCCAGGAGCCCCGGCACTAACACACTGATTTCCCCCTAATAGAATTTCGTCGTCGTCGAAGGACAGTGCTCAGTAGAGTCCACCTTTCAATCTTAACCCATCTGAAGCCTGCTCCTTTCCAGTTGAGTTCCATTCATTTCTGGTTGAATAGGTTAAGCAAAGACAGGCCTCGCTGTTCTCAATTCACTTTATGATCCCTCCCATCATAAAAAATAATATCAGCACCTTGCTTTTCATGTCAGAACTACATCTGAGCTGCTATTCTCTATGCCCATGAGTAAACCCCATAAAAGCTGGCCCGTTGTACTGTTGCTATTTTTCCTCGTGCGTGATTGATTGATGGATGAGTGCTGACACTTCAATGAAGCTATTCCGACTGCCATCTCAATCCGATGATGTGAGGGCTGTATTTTCTGTCCACGCCTCATTACTTCAGAATGACATTCCTGGAACTTCATTTACTTTTTTCCCCCTTCCCTGAAGCGCCATATTTTTTCCCATCTAGGTTATGCATGCCATAAAAAAAGCAATTTGCCATTATATGTGGCATAAGGGCAACACTTTCCTGAGGAGGTAAATAAGTTTTTTTTTTTAAATCCCAATGTTGAATTTAGGGATCATGTTAAAATTTCCAAAACCATTCCAACAGGCAACTTTAATGAGAAATGGTGAAGAGGTTGTATTTGGCTTCATTTTGTCAGTGTCGAGTATTTTTGGGTAACCTTAGATAATTAAAGCAACAACATATGACATTTCGTTTGCTTCAGAATCATCTAACTCCCAGAGTTGGGCCTAGACTAGTTTAAATATTTCACCACTAGCTGAGTAGCAGTTTATAACACAATCCAGACTTATTTGTCCTCTGAGAATAAGGAAATTCATTGTTTGAATGCAATGATGGATTTATCTATTAGAGGTTGTTTTCCATTTTACAAAAAATGCTCAACTAGAATAAATAGATCCATCCCTGCATTTCCAAACTGTGTACTAGGTGTGCAACACTTTTAATATTAAAACATGCTCTTAGCTTTTCCAAGTTGACTTAGGACCTGATTTTAATCTGTGTAATACAGTATTCCCGTTAATAATAACGTATAATTAAGACATCCGTTAAAAATCCATAACGTTAATTTAATGGAGAAAATCTAATACAGTTCTATTGGAATTTTTACGTTAAATTAACTTTAACGGGCTTTTAATGGATGTCTTAATTAGATCTCATTATTAACGGGAATATTCCACAAATTAAAATTGGGCCCTTAAAGTTTTAATGAAAAAAGTTGCAGGAACACATTTAACATGGACACCCTATCTCATGCTTTCTGTTGGTTAGGCAGTCCTGTGTTGTAGAGCTCATAAACAACACGTCCTGTAGGAAGGGATTACCAAGAAAGCCGCTGCTGACCTTTCTACCCTGCAATGATCTCATCTTCTTGCTCTCTCAGATTCTACCTCTCACCTCTTCTCCCGGGGTCTAGATCTCCTATGACAGTGGTGCAAGCTTAAAAACTATGTTTTCAAACCAATCAAGATAATGATGATGATGAGCTGTCTACCGTTATATGGGAAAATGTCTTTGGCAGTAACACAGTTAAGCTAACTATTCGAACAACTTTCACAGAAGATGAACATTGTTCAGAGGTTTTCTTGGCTCCAACTCCGGTTTAACTTAATAATTCTTCTACTTTGCAGTGATTAATGGCTCCCTAGTGCAGGGGCAGGACTGGGCAATCCAGGTGCAACCGTAATTGTTACACTGAACAGAAACATTTCCTTTAGACGAACGTTCCCAGGGGGGTTATAAATAGGAAATGGACATTACCATGAAAAGTAAGCTTCCAAGTGTCTGCCTCAAGCTCAGCCCACTTGGACATTAAACTATGAAGACTTCTACCCCCTCCTTTTCCTGTTACAAAACTGACGGAATAAGTACATCAATGTTCCCAGTCATTATTTTTCTTTAGGGCACTTAGTTTTCTCTTGACAGTGAAGGGAGACTGTGGAGACAAGACAGCCCCCACGCAGTTTATCAATGAGAGTCGAGTATCATCCATGAGCAGAGAAGAGGAAATCGATACTTCATTACCAAATTGTTCGTGAGGGCGGAGAGAAATGGCCAAGTGATTTGTTTTTGGCAATCTTCTCAGAGCAGGGTGTCGGGAGGAGGTTAGGGGGTTCGATGTCAGGAGCAGGTGGAACGCGAAGAAGGGCTCAGTGCGGGGGACCCAGGCTGGAAAGCGGAGACTAAGGCATTGGTCCTGCAACGGGAATCAGACACAGAGAAAGACGGGTTACTTTCTGACGCGTGGCCTTCACACCGGGTGGCTCTTCACACCGCCTGCTGGTACCGCTTTGTCTGACTAAGGTTCTAAGTGGAATCGCAGCTAACCTGGGCCAAGGGTCTGGCAGCCAGACAGTGGCACAGTGAGCGAGAGGAGCCATCCTGAGGGAAAATGTCCAATATCAAAACAATGAAGCAGTTATTTAGGGACGAGAAATTTACACACCCTTGTTCATAGCAACATTATTCACAATAAGCAAAAGAGGCAAAGCAAAGCAAATGTACATCGATGGGTGATCACATAAACAAAATGCAGTGTGTGCGCATAGTGGAATATTACTCTGCCTTCAAAAGGAAGCAAATTCTGATGCAGTCTACAACATGGATGAACCTTGAGGATATTAAAAGTGAAAAGAAGTCATAGAGTAATATTGTATGACTTTACTTATATGAGGTACTTAGAGTAATGAAAATGTTAAAAAGTGAATGGTCATCTCTAGGGGACAAAGGAAAAGATGAAAAATTTTGGAGGTGGACAATATTTTGGGGAGTTTTCTTTCTTTCTTTTTTTTTTTTTTAGACAGGTTCTCATTGTGTAGCTCAGGCTAGCTTTGAACTCACTATTGTAGCCCAAACTGGCCTTGAACTCAGGATGATCCTCCTGCCTCAGTTACCTGTATGTGGGGATTACAAGTGTGCACTACCAAGCCTGGCACGGAGAGAGACAATATATTTTTTGGTTGTATAGCAGTGTGAATTAATTTAATAATGCTAAAATATACTCTAAAAATGGTAAATTTTGTTAAGTATATTTTTATCCTAATTAAAAATAAAATAGCCAGATGTGGTGGTACACATCTGTAACTGAAGCCCTCTGGGAGGCTGAGGCAGTAGGATGACAAGTTTGAGCTCAGCCTGGGCAACTTGATGACAAAGCCATATACCATCTCAAAATAAAAAAATAAAAATCGGGTGTAGTAGTCCATGAGTGTCATCCTAGCGCTTGTTGAGGCTAAGGAAGAAGGATTACCGTAAGTTTCTGGCCAACCTGGGCTAAAAAGTGAGTTTAAGGCCAGTTTGAACTACATAGGGAGTCCTGTCTCAGAGACAAAACAAAAGTCAAAAAGGGTGGGAATGGAGCTGTGTCCAGGTCCGGGAAAGCAGGCTGGGGGAACAAGCACAACCTGTTAATGACAAGATCCTGGACACATGCGCACAACAGTCCCAGGGCCCTGCGCGTTGACCCCCCCCCCCCAGAACGCAGCAGGTTTCCATAGTTACCCGAGGCCTGCTGCCAGCCTGAGGCCCGGGTCCCAGCGCCGCCCCCAGCTACTCCTCAAGGTCAAGAAACGCCAAGAGGAACTCAACCCTCACCACGCCCCACCTGGTGTCTCTCCTGGATCTTTTTATCTTGCTTTTTCCTTTTACTTGACCCAAGGGCGGTCTGCAGACTCAGTTTCTCCTTTACCCTCAGTTTTCCTTTTTCAAATAAACTTTGCTATTGCTTTTTTTTTTTTTTTGGCTCATTTCGTCCAGTTCTTTGAGCGAGAAGAACCTGGAAGATCCTGGAAGCTCCAGGAGAACCTACAAGCACCCCAAAACCTGGTGAGGACAACAGGTTCAGCCCTCAGCACCACTACCACGAAAATATCTACACACACAAACACACACGCACACCGTGTAGAACTTTGGCCATTCTAAAGCATACTGAGAAATAAAATTTAATCTGGCTTGCCATGTAGAAAGAGCTCCTGTCTGCTGTACTTTCTTGTAGTCTTTTCTTTCTTCTGCGTGTCGGTTAGGAATAAGTACGTAGTCACCTGTGTTGAGGACGACGGGGCTGTGCGAAACCGCGCATTTGTGTGAAGATTAAATTTTCCTCTCATTCCACTTCACAATGCATGGCACTGAGATGAATATGTTTGTGTGTAAAGCTTTTCAATGTTTAAGATGTTCTTGTAGTTCTCAGGTCCGAAGTTCCTGAATCTAAACATGTGAATCTTTTTGTGGTGGGGAAAAGCTATTTAAAAACTAACGTGGGGGGGGGTCTTTCCCCTCTGTGAAACTGCTGTTGAATTACTCCGTGGAAAGCATATGCTTTCTGTCAGCCTGGTGCGAGCTGGGTTCCTTGTTTATGTCTTGTTATTTAGTGGTGGTTTTTATTTTAGTGAGAAAAACCACGTTGGATCCAAATATAACTAGTCTTTTTGGGGAAAAAGCTGGCAAATTTCTAACAGAAAAACAAAACAAATTAAAAATCGTATGACATTTGATGAATGTAGAAAAATTAAACATGAAGTGATTACAACAGACATTTAAAAAATAGTATGACTGCGATACTAACAACTGGCATTATTATATGCCTACCCAATTCTAGGTACCTTACCTGCTTGTGAATGACTGCTAGCTTTCTTTCTCTGTATATTGATTCTCATTTTTTTTCCCATTCCCTTGCCCTCCCTACAACTCCCACCTGCATATGCATAAGCTTTGTTTCTGGTTTTTGTTTTTTTATCAGTCATCAAACTTTTACTTTCTCTTCCTTTCTTTCTCTCTTTCCTACTGGGGATTGAACACAGGGAATGCTGAGCTACACCCCAGTCCTTCTTATTTTCCTTTGAGAAGAGGTCTTCTTAAGTTGACAAGCCTAGCTCTAAACTTGCTACCCTCCTGCTTTAGCTTCCCCAGAGGCTGGAACTATCGGTGTGTGTTACCACGCCCAGCTTCCCTTTTCTTCATATCAGTACAAGTGTGTAGGGCGCGATGTCATTGTTGTGGGGAACTGGTACATGTAAATGATGTACCTCAATTCTTTTTTTTTTTTTTTTTTTAGGTTTCTTTTTGAGACAGGGTCTCGCTTTGCGGTTCAGGCTGGCCCTGAGCTCAGCCTCAAACTCACATCACAGCAATCCTCCTGCCTCTGCCTCCTGAGTGCTGGGATGACAGGCGTGAGCCACCACGCCCAGCGCTGTGGTATGTGGTACTGGTTGCTGCTGGGTGTGGGTCTCCACGCCCAGTATGGTATGTGGTTACCGGGGAATCGAACCCGGGTCCTTGCGCTTGCAAGACAGGCGCCGGAACCACTGAGCTAACTCCCCGGCCCCCCTCAATTCTTTTTTAATCCCCCTTTCTTCCCTCTTTTTTGCCTCTACCTCTGGATCCCCTTCTTATTTAACAAAGATTTTCCTATTTCCTACTATCTTTTATTTTGTTCTTTAGTTATTTTTTATTTTTCCCTTTTATTGAGTTTGTTGGTACCTTTTAGGTATACCTTGTGATCACACTAAGAATGTGTACCTGTACATGATGCATGCTGATTCTCATTTTCCCCATTCCCTCGCCCTCCCTACAACCCCCACCTGCATATGCACAAGCTTTGTTTCTGTTTTACCACTGATTTTTTTTCTTTCCCTTGGCCTCTCCAGTTCCCTCTTACCTTTGAATATTTTCTTCCTATTTCACAGTACCTATTTTACATTCTGGGACTCACTGACCCCTTCCCTTTCTCATACTAGAGAAACAATATGGTATTTATGCATCTATGTCGTATTTATTTCACTTTTGAGTATGGCTTCAAGGTGCATCCATTTGAGTATAAGTATCTCTAATTTATCATTCTTTATGGCTGAGTAATACTCCATTTTATATTAAAAAA
>PVIR01032778.1:0-18367 GCA_004026965.1 Petromus typicus
CAATTGGTCACAATGGATTCAGTGTTTTACTATGAAATCAAATGATCAATGAAGCTAAGTGAGGATTTTACAAGGAAATATGCTATCAGTTATAAATTGAAAAATCAGTCTTGATCCTATGTTCCATGCATAAAATCCCAGCTTAACTTTAAAATGGGTTAAATAAATTCACTTCATCTACATGTTAGATTTCACTTTAGTTCCACAGACTTGATTAGAATATTTGATGGTGTATCTGTATTTGACTTTAAATTGGCTTCTTCTTAAAGTATATATCTGTGAATGTTTTTGTGTTCTATACTGGTGCATGTGAAACAATATTCATGTTATCAAAGAAAGAAAAAAATACAATGTGGGTAATACGTGGTCAGTAACAGATTATTTCATTTACTACATCTTGTGCTCATTCCACAGAGCTGAGCATCAGATTAAACCATTTGGCCTTGTTTTCACTCCAAAAATGTAAGATTCTGATCTAAATTAAAGTTTTCAGTTGCTGAACACAAAGCCTTTGGAAACTGATGTCAAAGGAACTGTATTATACTCACTAAGATAAGAATGGGCACAGTTGTAAGATAAATGAAATCCGTCTACTTGTGAGTTAGACTCTGGCAAAGAGACTCTGCTTAAACCTCCCTGCTAAGGCTTCACTGCTAGGAGTCCAACCTACTCCTGGCTCACATAAAATCTTGATCTGGTAACATAATACACTTTCATTTCTTTTTGACACAGAATTATAATAGAAATTGGGAATGGATATAAGAGCATAAAACCACAAGCTATCCACTCTTCAGTCAATTAATTTGTTTATAGTATTTATATTCAGACTACTTCCAGAAGGCTTTGAGGTAGGTCAGTTTTCAGAACACTATTGTGCCTTTGCCAACAGCGGCTTCTGGCTGAATATCAAGGACAGTTTTGCATCTCAGAAAGAATCTATTGTGGATAACCTGAAAGTATAACCCTAGTAATATTACCTTCTTTATGACAAAATGAAAACATCCCCCAATCCCCGTGACAGAATGTGGGTTCTTTCACCCAAATAACATACCAGGGAAAGTAATTATAACCCTGCAGAAAAGTTTCCTGATTATGAAGAACATGTAAGTATATTATTCACAAATGCTCCATCCATGAGAAACTAAATGAATCCTTGTGGAAGGCTTTTATAGTGAATGGCTGTCTTATTTCTCTTTAGTCATTTAATGTTAGGATTTCAATTTCTTATTCGTTTTGACGTCTTCTCCAAGATACAAGCTCAACAAATGGTATATTTTTATTTTCCACAAACTAAAAAGTATATACTCCCCCTCTTCTAGTCCAAATTTCATACATAATTACACTCATCATCAGAAGCACAGTTTTTATAATCTTTGCCTTACCATCTCTTTTAAGGATTTCATGTTTAAGAGACTATTCAGTCTGTCACACCCAGCCTACTTCTGTGTTCAGTCAGAAGACCAGCAATGCAACCATACATCTCTAGGTCCCCTCTGTCCTTCAATAGTCCTTCTATCTCTCATATACAAAGAACCCTGACAATTAATGCCTCATATCCCAATCAGCCACTGTGTTTCTGCAGCGGCATCTCCACTGATTCTCTGTTCTGAGCAATGCCTTCATTCTTCTGGTCCTGACATTTGTTCTACAGATTCATGGTCCTTGGCATGTTTATCTTCAGTAACACTCTTCCCTACATTATTTAAGCTGCCCACTCCCCAAAGTCCAGAAGTGTTTCATTTCTTAATTTATTAATTCAATGAATTATTGGTATAACTGTAATATTCAATTAATAATTTTTATTCTATATGTTCCCTGGGCTTTCAAATGCAAATAGTAATCACTCTACACTCTCATCATCAGTCATCACACTTACTCCCATTCTAGAATTTTTAATCTTCTTTCATTCATCCCCTTTTTCCACTTTGCACATCAAACTTTCATTGGTTTCTTGGCTTTAGTTCTGTCTTGTCTTAAACAAACTTAGTATTTCACTTTTCTACTATTTCTATCCATTTATCATCTTGCTATCATCTCCCTAGATACTCCTAGACCTACAAAAAAGATATATCCTGGTAAATGCATCATACATTGTTAATATCATACATAGAAATTATATTTAATACATTTAATCTGCCAAAATATCAGTTTAGCTATACAGTACACCAGTAAGTACTGTGATCTTGAGGTTATCAGAGATGTACAATATTACTTGTTAGTCTATAAGAACGTATTTGACTTTTGTATGTTTATTATATATCTCCTTCCTACATTTATTTATTAGTTCTAGGGAAATTTTGGTAGGTTTACAAGGTTATCATGGCATTGAATAAAATGGGGGAATGTTTTGTTCCTTTTAGAAATGTATAACTTTAGATTACTTTTATTGCCTTGGTGCACTAACTAGAACTTTTTTCTTTAGAGGTTGAGAGCCAAGCATACATTTAGCAGGACAAGACCCTGAGTCCTTTCTATGGCACAAAAGTAAATAAACAGATAAATAAAACACACAACTTCTCACAGTATGCATGTGAATAGTGGATGATGATGATGACACTTCTGTATTTGTATCACTCTCATCTCAGGAAATATTCAAACTCTAACTATGAAGTAAAATTTTATTTGCAGAAAATTTTCTTCTTTTTTTGTAGTGTTATTTTCAAGATGAGAAAATGCCACCCATTTCTGTTTTTATTATAAATGTGTCCAGTTTTATCCCTGACACCTACAGAGTTCAGAAGTCAGGACTGCCATGGTAACAGACAAAAGAAGTCTATTTGAATTGAAAGTCAATTTCTCTTCTTGGATTTACAAAGTGTTGAAGACTTAGACAGGCCATCATTCTAAATCTATAGAGAATGTTAGCTATAGAAAAAGTAGAATACCTTTATCAAGAGAAAATGCTGCTAGAATCATACAAGGATAAGTAGACTTAACTGATACTTTCAATAAATTTCTGGAAGCAGAATAAGCATTAGATTCAAAGTAGTAAATGTCATAGGGGCCCTCATATTTTCATGTGCTTTAACTCCAGAAACAATACCAGGTTCTCATAGTGTAAAGCCAAGAAAAATTCTTGTGCTTCTGGCAGGCCAGGAAGGAAAGAGACTATCCTAAATATTTCCAGAGCATTCTCCAATGCATAGGCCAATACTCCAAGAGAAATAGCTTTAGCAGAGGCCTATGGGAGGACACGGAAGAAAGGAAATTGCTCATTTCTGGCTCCCTCCTTTCATCCTGTCACCGAAAAGTAAGAAGATTAGAAACACTATGAATATCACAGTGTACATACACCAGCCCACCAGTGATGGACACAAGCTAGACATATACAGTGCTTTTCTTACCACGCACATATCTACCAATCCCAGCAGGCTTCAGTATAATTGTGAATTAGAACTAAAATAATCGTAATGGTCATTTTCTTTTAATAAATAGTTTTTAAAGTATTGCCAAAATAAGAAAGAACTAAAATCAAAATCACTAAAGGTACATGAGATCTGGAGAATCTACAATATGGTAATATTAAACACATCTGAACTCCTAGAGAGTTTAACATAAATTCTCAAACTAGACATTGTTTAAATCAGTCTATTACTTAATAAATCTAGTCTTTAACAAACAAATTTCAAATTCTGATAGAGATCAGAAAAAATCATTTTGAAGGAACAAGGCAAGCAATAAATAGACATTCTGACCTGGAAAATATCATGGAATTAAGAGACTGGTAATTTAAAGTAACTATAGGAATACAAATCAAGACCACTATAAGAATATAGCCCTAGTCTTTTACCCTAGCAAAAATATTTATTATCAAAATGATCACAAAAAATAATGCTCTATCTTGTCCTTTAATAGTGAATATATAAATTAGTATAACCATTATAGAGGATAGTATGGCGTTTTCAGAAGAAAAAAAAAAGAAAACTAAAAAGAGAACTATTTGATATAGTATATCTCTTCTTAAAAGAAGTCACCATAAAAAGAGATGTTCATGGCCATGTTTTTTACACTGTTATTCATAATAACCAAGGTGCAAAATAAAAACTGTTGCTCATTCAGAAGTACATAAAGAAAACTTAGTATATTTGTATAAGGAAGTAATGTTTAATCACCTAAACAAAAATGGATAAAACTGGAGGACATGATACTAAACAAAACAACTCACTCATAAAAATAAAAATAGCACATATTTTCTCTCATCTGTGGTGAAACAAAGATGACCTCAAAGAGGAGGGATCATTAGGAACTAGGAAGAGGGCTGTGGGATGGTGGGGGAAAGAGAAAAGAAAACAGCAAAGAAAGATGATACATGTAAAATACCACAACTAATCTCATTATTTTATAAAATTAATATGTATTAAGAGTTATAAAGAAAATAGAACTCAAGTTATATATTTTTCAAAGTAAATAATGAATATGCTAAAGATTCAACAAAAAATGCTAAACGTGTAAGAGCAGGTGAATAATATAAGTAAAGAATTGGAAACTCTAAGAAAAAACAAAGGAAAGGATAAAAATAATTCTTCATGGATATGAAGGATGTTTTAATGGTGCATGACTAGAATGGAATAAGAAAATAACAGTTGTGTTGTCATATCTGTTAATATAAATATTTCCCAAGCTGAAATATAGTAACAACACCAAGAACAATGGATAAGAATAAAAACTGAATTTTCTAAGAACAATGGCACAATTTCAAGAAGCAGAGATAAATAATTAGACACCAGAAAAAATGAAAGATAAGATGAGGCACAATGAATATTTGAAGTAATAGTAGTCAAGAACTTTTCATCAAATTCAGACACTATAAATTTTCAAAAGACCCAAAGGATAAAACAGTACCAGATCTTCACCAATGATAACTGCATTAAGCCATATGATTTTGCAAGTAGCCTTTGCAAATTAATTTTTCAAATACTGACCTATTTGGCATCCCAGAGAAAAAGCTCACCTCTGTGAGCTGGATGGTTTATATTTTTAAAATATATTCTTGAATTTGATTTCCTAAAATCTTACAAAGAATTATGTCTGTATTTTTGAGGGATATTTACCTTTTCTTTTGTTGTATCCATACTAGTGATTATAATAGAAATCTAACACTATCAATAAAACATATTAGGAAGTGGGCTATCCTTTCCTTCTTGAGCACATGTTATAGGATTGGTGGTTTCTGTACTTGACCAAATTCTCCAGTGGAACGGTTTAGGTTGCATATTTCTGTTTCAGAAGTTTTAAAAATAACTAATATAATTTTCTTGATAGAGGTTATTTGATTGATAAACCACATTGGATGAATTGAAATGTTCATAGTTTTAAAAGAGGTGGTTACATTCTATCTACTATTTTACTTTGCTGAATTTATGTATGTAGAGGTGTACATAACATTTATGCATTATCTTTTTAATATCTAATAAATTTATAGTGAGACACTAAATTTAATTCTTGTTATCTGTGTCTTTTTGTTTCTTTAGTAACAAGAAGTTTACCAGTTCTATGAGGTATAAATTTAAATTATTGATTTAATAGGCTCTGTTTCCAAGTAAATCCATTTTGTGCTATAAATTTCCCTCTCAGCACTGCTTTGTTGTGTCATGCAAATTTTGGTACATTTCTTTTAACTTCATTTAGATCAAAGACTTTTTAAAATTTCCCTTGAGGATTCCCTTCATCTATTCATTACTTAGAGTTACAGTAGTTCGCCCATGTTTTGGAGATCATAATATGTACTTTTCATCATTTATTTCTAAGCAGATTATACTGACATTGGAGAGCTCACTTTGTATATTAATAATTCTTTTTAACGTGTTGAGGAAGTTTGTGAAGGTTCCCCAGTTTAGAATCTTTGCTGCATTTTCTAGTGATTATTGTTATCTTCCCCTCAGATAATATTAATTTCACTAATTTAGTATGATAAAAGTATAAATATATTGGTAATTTTAAATTGAACATTTGAATTGAAAATGCACTCACATATATTTCTTTTAAGCCTGCCAGGGGGCCGGAGATTTAGCTCAGTGGTTCTGGCGCCTGTCTTGCAAGTGAAAGTGCCCGGGTTCGATCCCCAACAACCACATCCAATACTGGGTGTGAAGACTCACCACAAGCAGCAACCAGTACCGCATACCACAGTGCCGGGCGTGGTGGCTCATGCCTGTAATCCCAGCACTCGGAAGGCAGAAGCAGGACGATTGCTGTGATGTGAGTTTGAGGTTGAACTCAGGGCCAGCCTGAACTACAAAGTGAGATGTTGTCTCAAAAAATTAAAAATAAATAAAATTAAATTAATTAATTTTTAAAAATAAAACAACACGAGAACATTAATGTTGCCCTTTTTTATTCTACACAGGATTAGAAAAGGACTTCAACGGTCTGAGGGTTCAATGATGATAGAACAGAGCCAGATGGATGGAGAGCTAGACGTAGGACTCTAGAATAGCAGCCCGGTTCATTTCGACTCCAGGGGAAAAGGAGAAGCTGAATATGTGGGTGAGCGACCAAATGAGTGAATGAGTGAGCAAAATGGGCGGTGTAGTCAGAGCTGCCAAGGAAAACAGCAGAGGCGATGCGTGGTGAGGTAGCTACTGCCTTGTGCTCTGGTAAATCCAGAGACAAACACAGCAATTTAAGAGCAGCTCATCTCTTAACGGAGATGCAAACTGACCCTATCTGTGCCCAGTTACTTTTCGCAGCCGAGAACGTTTACCTTAACTAACACTCTTGTTCTCTCTCACCTTGCTCCACTGCTACCTTTCTAATTAGACTCAACCACAGATGAATTTAAAACTTGGCCAGTCATGAGGGGAAAACGTCTCCCTCCTATGAAACTGTGTCTGTAAAATCTGGCTTTTGTTCAAGCCACAGGAACTTTAAACAGTCTGCTAGCTTAGCTGCCACAGACAGGTTCAAGCGTAGAGTGGAATGAAATCTACTACCAGGCTTTCAATCTTATAAGATGCAGAAATCCTTGATATTTTTATGTTGGCCTCTTGGATGGTTTATACACGTATAAGAGCAAAACGAAAATACTATTAAATTGTATTATGTTGGTAAGTCACACAGTGGAAACTGGAAGGAAAGTTATATGAATTGATGTTAGTATAAGTACTTAGGCACAAGATTAATCAGATCATAGAATCAGCACTCACAATCTTCATATCACTTAAATTCAACTCCAAACTTTTGCAAAAAATTAGTCCTTATTTTTATATTGACAGAATAAAATAGAGAAAAAAAGACTAGCACTGATCTATATATCTGACAGTGACTGTATGACTTCTGAAAGTTCTTTAATTTCTCTGATCACTGATATTTTCATCTGTAAAATCAAATTAAGTATCTATTGACCAAATGCATAGTTGAGCATATGAGTGTGTCAATGGCATAACAGGAATACACTTACAGAAGCTGCTCAACAACTAGGCATCTTTATTAGTGTTAATAATGTAACATCATTTTAGTTGGTTCCTTATCCATACTGATGATTGAATGTTTTACCACTTACAGTTCCCAACTGAATGTTAAGTATAATTTGCACAAGAACTTAAACTTGAACAATTATTTCAGAATATACTGAATTACATTTGTCATAGTACTGAGATTTTTAGCTCAAAATTAGCCAAATAATCACATAATCTAAATAAGATCTTATGATTCCTAGGGGTACTATTTATGAAGAAGAAGTATCAGTTGTTGAGGTGTTGAAAATTAAAAGGAAATAAATATTATTTTTCCTTTTATGAATGCCTAAAGCAAAGCAAAAAAATAAATAAAAACTATTTGATATTTGAGACTATGATTCATTCTGAAACACAAAGTATATAATCCTTCAAGGAATACTACAATATAAATTCTTTCAAAAGCTTCTTTACCAAGAAAAAATATTGCATTGTTTTTGAAAGATGCTATTCATCACATTTTTTCAACTCAGTTTACCCTATTTTGAGACTAAAAATAATCCACCTTCAAATTTTACTTATATTGATTATTCTCTGATAGGTTGACCTATCAGTCCATTTAAAAAACCTTTTATCTTAATTCTAAAAGTCAAAAGAATAAAATAAGTCAAAGAAGATATAATCTAGGTAAAATTATAAAGGTAATGGCTTTTTGAATGATAGTCTAATAAGCCATTCCTACAGTTTCTATAGTGAACATTATTCTGACATTTGAACATAACTAAATAAAATTGTTTTAAATAGATGTCAGGAAAAAGTTAGTCAAGATAAGGTAGTGAAGGAAGGTAGAATAACATTTGAAAAGTAACTTGAAAATTGCCTTCTGATACGGTGGCATCTAAGAAAATCAAAGACAATCTTATACCCATAAAATGACTTTATAATCTATGTTCATTCTTTTTAATTTATGTTCCCAGATTCTGTACTCTTTCTATTCCTATTAATTTCCAAGCTCACATTCTTTAAAGATAGCTCTGTCATTCTATTTTGTGCTGAGCTTAAGTATATTGATTATAAAGTAGAATGATTAATGTTTCCTTAGGTTGTCCCAAGCAATGGTGAGTGAAGTTAAAAATGTACTGAAAGAGCCTGAGTATGCTGAAGGAACCAAGGCTCAGCTTCTTTCCCACCAGCCTTGACAAGTGCGCTATCTCAGCCTCCCATGCGCTCCAGCCCCGGCCAAAGATCAACAGCGGCTGCTGCATATTCCTGGGTTCAGCAAGGGAGAAGACTGGGCAGTATGGTTCACAGCAAACCTGGAAAAGACCTTAAAACACAAAAGAAGGACAAGAGTCTGGCGGCCAGAAACTTATGAAAAGTGTCATATTCCAGAGTTTGATCTGGAAAGACTGTTTATCCAAATTGCATTGTTAATTTGCCCCATGCATTTCCTCAATAGCAGTCATAGCGAATACGAGGAAAAAAGGAAAAAAAAAAAAAAAAAAAGACAGGAAAGGGTGGTTGCTGTTTTTTTGTCATCAAGACTGAAGGCTTCATACAGAGTCTGAAGTCAAGTCAGATTTAAGTCGTATCTGCTTTCATAGAAGCGACATTGTATCCTTTGTTGGACCTGCCACTCTTTGGTAAAAAGGACTGGTTGTTCCAGGATCCTGGAATTATGCAAAGCTTTTTATGTTTGTTTTGTTTCAGGAACTGAACTCAGGAATTGAACTTTTTAACTGGCAGGTGTGCACCAGTGAGCTGCATTCCCTGCTCCATCCTGAGATGACTCAACTTTCTATTAGCGTTGATAAATTCCTTCTTATATACAAATAAAAGGTTAAATCTTTTTTTATAGGAAATAACTAACTTCAAAGTATGTGATCGGCTTTTGTAATATTTATAATTATTTTATGGGAAAAATAATGTCGATTAAAACTACCGTAATGTGGTCTCAAAAGTAATAAGAGCTGAAATAGTGGTAAGTTTGAACATTTAATGCAGTGAAAATTGCATACAGAGATTCCTGACTTTGTATTGTAGATAAAATCTCAAGGTAATAGTTTTCAAGGGTTTTATATTGATCTACCAAAATTGAGTTACATTAATTTTATTTGTCTGATGGTACTTGGAAAAGATTATCTGTTTAAAAGAATTCAAATATGTGACTTCTTTCAGTTAAATTTAATTCACTTGCTTCACAGGCATCTAACTAGACATAATATGAGGTAGGCACAATCTACCTTTATTAAAAAAAAAGCTCAACTTTGATCATTTTATTATGTCTTCCTTCATTGTTTTTCTAATACACTGGTAATAGTAACTAACAATACAAATTGGTTTGGGAAAAACATATTAATTTAGGTACAAGTCCTCCTCAAGTCACTGGTGCTTTTCTTGCAGGAGGACAGACTCCTGGCAGGCGGCAGCAGAGTGCGGCAAGAATGGCTGAGGGAAGGCTTAGAAAGTGCAGTTGAAAAGTTGTGAGCTACACTGTTTACCAAAAGGAAAAGAAAGAAAAATTAGGCCAAATTCACACTTACCCAAGTGGCTTCCTGGATGTCTTCAGACCAGGGAAAATGATGCTTTCAGCTGCATTCTGGGTGAACTCTGTGGGTATGAAATATAAGGAGAGAAAGGAAGGGAAGCAGGTGCTCCCACTAACCTGAGTAAAGTGACCCATTTATAACAATTCATTTTTCTTCATATCACCTTCAAGGGAAAAATTAGCCTTTAACATAATAATAGGATAAGAGGCTGGAAAACCTTCATAGTTTGGGACTCTGTAAGATATTGTGAGATAAATTATTAAGAAAAATGTTAGTTTGAATTTAAAACTATAATTTACTTTGAAATATAAAAGAAATGAAACAGATATTTTGTTTATGGTTTGAATGACCCTTTAATGATTCTTTGGCACACCCTACTGAACAGAAAGTTGTATGTGCACAGATACTGACCTGAAATTTATGTCACAGAAAAACATCAAAAACATGAGATGACTGACTTTTTAGACATAGAGCAGCATGTAGAAAAATAATTGTCAGAACTATAGTAATCCTAGATTACTTGGGGATAAAAAAGCAAAATTATATTTTATTTATAAGGTAGATTTTCTTCCCTTCTCAGAGTATCTACTGAAAAAAAGCAGTCTATAGAAAACACCACAAGATTCCCTAAGGAATTTTATAAAAGATTTGTGTAAGCACTTTCAGGTTTTCATGAAACATTGACTTGTATTGCATCTTACACCTAATAATGTGGAAATTACTTCATGATTATGGTCCTAAAACATTGGGAAATCCAAACTTTTCATCGAAAAGGTCTCTTTCTGAGATTAAGGTTAGTTTTGTTTTAAATATATTTTCTTCAAACTGAAAGGTGTATAAGCTACAACTTTGGTAATAATGCAAAACAGTTAAAGAAATAGCAATAAATTTAAATTGAGAAAGTGTGAGGTATATTTCAGATTTTTCATTCCTTTAAAATATGTTGATACCTTTTGATAGGAAAAATAGTCTAATGCATGATGAAATTTGGATTTAGAAGTCAGATGTTGATGAGATTAATTTCACTCATAAGATAATAAAGATTTAATAAAAATATTAATTCGTGTAAATTACTTTTTAAAATAAGTCTCTAATAATTTAGATAGCTCAATTTATTTTTTGTAATCTCTTAAACTAGTTATACATAAACTGTGCCACTTATCAGGAAAGGTCCTGTAGAGTGTGATAGTATTTTTGATATTAGCTTCTCTTTTATCCACTGAAGATTTACAAAGTAATGTAAAACTTCTCTAAAATTAACCTTGAAAAATGGAGGAAATTAAATAAAGTCTGATCTTCCTTTGAGACTGGGGGCTATGGAGAGGCAAGTACAATTTTTTTCCATAATAAAATATTTCTGGATTTAACTTCTTCCCTCCTTCTTAATTGTCATTTATCTATAAGGTTAGAATGAAAAGAACAATCATTAATTTATTTCTTTCACTTATTTATGCAATAGTATGAAGTACTCTGTGCCACAGCGCTGTTTGATTCAGTGATAACAGACCAGTTCTTAGCTGTTTTTATAGCCAATCCCTGCAACCTTCCACACCAAATGAATAAATCCTCAATAAATTGTCTGGCATAAAGTGCTAAAATAGTTCAAATAGTTTCCTATATCCTGTGTTCCTCTTTATTTTAGCTCATTTCTGTTTGCCACTAATTAATGCTGCTTTTTTTATTGTTTTTGTTTTTGAAATATAGAATCTTTAGAAAAATATTTCCTTCCAAGAAATATCTATTATATAATTATATAGTTTTCATTGCTGTGAAAATTACGTTGGGCATTTGAGCTTTTTTTTTCCTCCAGTGAAAGTATCTTGAGATCATTCTTATAGAAACTAGTTTGAGGTGAAGTTAGCCTTGTATTTACAGCAAGGTAACAGACATTTGCTCTTGTCACTTAAACGTAAATGTGATTTTAAAACAAATATCAAGTGTAGTTTTCTTTGGAATTTTGCATTTATTTGATACAAAATGCAAAATTAAAAATTAAGAGATACAATCTAATTTAAAACTACTGCCACGACCAAACTCTTTTCCTTTTAGTAAAGTTTTTCATTATTATAGAAAAAGAGTTGTTAAAATATCTAATATCGCTTTTACTGATATGCACACATGCACACACACACGTATGTAGATACATGTTAGATATATTTATTTTTATTTGTGTTAGAAAAGATATATTATTATTCATTTGTTTTGCTTTTTCCCTTCTTTATTTTAAAATCCATGATACTACCTGTGTACAATAGAAGCCTCTAAAACCTTTTCTTATAAACCTATGCTATATATTGCATCTATAAGGTCACACTCATTCAATCTCTATCCAAAAGAATTCCCTGGATCCTTGGTAAGAGTACAGCTTTTGTGTGCCTTACCCAAAGGGTATCAGAGGTAATAAAAAGTTCTCAAACTGAAAAAATCATGAGTGTGAATCAAACCTCCAGAAATGTAAAAGAAAATAAAAATGATGGCAAATAAGGTCAAGTACATGTGGATTGCTTGCTTTTATATTTGTATAACATCTTATTTTCAAATCTGTGCTGAACAAAATAGGCCACAAAAGCACTATCTCTTTCTTCTTTTTTCCTTTCACTCTCAAACATTTTGGAAACTTCAATGAGCCAACAATTGAACATGAAAGTCATGCAAGAATTATAATAGTAATAGCAAAAAGAGCATATATTTTTGCAAAACATTGCTTTTCATTCCAGCAGTAGAAAATATGCACTGCTGTTTATCTTGGTTTTTGCTGTCCCTTCACAGTGTCCAACATGGGCTGGCTGGCTGCAAGGCTTTCCACAGTGGCTTACAAGAGCTTCACTATTCGCTAGGGCAATAAGAAGATGCTTTTGAGAGGGTTGAGTTAAAAGCTCCATTTAGTCTTTCACTCAATCTGCTTATGTAACTTAAATATTTTTAGTGCCCAGAAGTTCAAAGCAGCTAATGTGTTGTGTTTCAAAATGACAAATAGAACACACTAAAAACAGCATTAGAATGTTTTTCTAAGCAAGTTTCAGGGAAATGTGTGGTGCTCTGAATGGAACTCCACATAGCATTTCGGCCATTGGAGCATTTCCTTCCTTGTGCTCAGCCTGAATGAGTCATTGTGCCTGACTGTCGGTGCTCTGAAATCAGGCCGGGCCTGACCACGAACAAGCAGTAAGCAGATCCCGTTTCATATGTGGCTCCCAAGTGACAGAAAGGAAATATTCCTTCTGGTAATTTATTGATGAGTTAAGTGCACATGTAGATGCCAGTTTCACTCAATAGGCTAACTTCGCAACGCCGCTCAAATCTTGAATGGTAGCCAAGGAATTTGAAGCAAGAGTTAGCAAGAGAACAAAGCCTTTCTCGTTGCGGTAGGAGATATCAACAAACTTTGGGAATTAGTCCACTCTCAGAATCATACTCAGAACCAGTTCTACTATATCCTCACTGTTACCAGGAAACTATCTGAGAAGGTATAATATCTCAGTGACATTTAGCCTGCTTTTGTTACAAAGACCGCTGATCTATAACAGTCTTACTGCAGAAAACCTCACATTCTTGACTTGCTGATGTGATATGACCACAACTCGATAAATGCTTATCAGAGAAAGAAAATAATAATTCATGCACCTTCCACAGCAGCTGTTAACTTAAAAATGAGGACTTGCCATAAATGCTGGATCTTATTGAACATATTGAAATACCTGAATAAGAGTTACAAAATAAAATTGTAAAAGCTGTTCTCATGTCAAGTGATTCAGTTGACTGTCACGTAAATTCACCAAAGGGAAGCACCACTGATTAAGAAAGGTAGTAGTAAATAGAGAGAATATAGAAGTTTCTTTGGTGACAGTCCAAAAGAGATTTTTGCAATAATATAATAACATATAAATTGATATGAAGACACATATCTGATATCTAAAAAAAGTCTGCAGTGATTTTGAAACAAAAAGTTTCAGGCTGTGAAGCATGAGTTTCATTTGAGCTATTGAAATAATTAATATATAGAGAAAAATGTGACTAGAACATTAATTTTTAGGGTATATTTTGAAATATATAAATTGTTCTCATTCATATTATTTTTATGCACAACTTCCATTCTTGATCTCCTAATTGTTTCGAGTAGTTAGTCATATTTTAAAATTCTCTATGTATATTTGTATCAATCCTATTATCTTTCATTCTAATTGTAGTCAATGATCATTTGTTATTTGACATGCATTATTTTCTGTGCTCAGTAGCTATATGAGTTATCATAAATATTTAATGATTTAAAGAAAATATTTGCATTTGAAAAGCAATATTTTTAATACATACAGCTTTGTTGATTACACCTTTGTGTCTTTGATTCTTAGGTTCTAGATATATTTAACTTAAAGAATTGAAGAATCATATGGAAAGCTAATGTCACAAGCCTAAATATTTTGAGTGTTTTCATTCACTGGTAATTATTACTACCTGGAGATAACACTGTATAAAGATCTCTTTTTTATAGAGAACACCAAAACGTTTTAAGACAGTTGTGCTAGAGAAACATACATGTTAACTCTCAGGAGGTCATGTAATCAGTAAAAGTTTCAAAATGAAATTAAACTTTCAATTAAATTCAAGACATTAACATACTAATTTATGATCACCCATTTCCTCATTTCATATGGTTAAGACTGTTCGTAATATAGTATCACAAGAGGGCCAAGGATGGAGCGTAATCAGTGCATGCTTGGCAAGTGCAAGGCCCTCATTTGGCTCTTGATACCGGAGAAAAAATATAAAGTGTCACAAGGTGGAGGTAAATATATTATAAATCGCTGCAAATTTCCTGTCTTATCTGTTTTGCTTCAAAATGTACTTCTTAATTATATGGATGAAATATGTACCACAATGGCATCTATTAAGCACTAATAAATACTATGATATGTGTTAACATTTGTAATCTTGTAGGAATCCAGGAAATGCTAGGTTGAACATAAAAATATCTCAGTCTGGTTCATTGTTATTCTAGGTACATATACTGGCAAACATTTATTTGATGAGAACAACTACAAATCATGTATCAGTCTTTTTACTAGATCATACAACACTGTAACCAGAGAACAAAATAGCAGAAATACTTCTGATATGAGAACACATTCTACAGTAGTGTCCTTATACAAGCAAAATTCCAAATTTTGCCTCTCAATACTGAAATAATGCATCTTCTTAATTCTAATAACACTGTTAAGAAGTCTATCCTTTGCCCTTGGATATGAAGGAAAATGATTTTTATAGAAGTTTATATTTCTAAGAATCCTCAGGTACTTGATTCCCTTCATTCTTTCAAACATTCTGTGCTCTAGGATTAAATACACTTTTTTCATGTGAGAAAATTTAGGTAGAGGGAAGTAATTCTGTCAAAACTACAAGGTTGTTACCAAACAGGGAACACATATTTGAATGAAGAGAGTCTGGCTCCAGGATCCATTTGCTTAAACTACAATTCATACTGCTCTGGTAAGAAGAATTACTTCATTTGGAAATGCAATTTGAAAACAGGAACCCATCTCCTTATGGAAATATTTCAAAGGAGAAATCTTGTCACTTAATCTGTCTTTAAAGTGGGGAAAATTACGTGTGAGAAAAATTTTTTGAATGACTAAATAGCTCTCAGAAGGATCAAGCGTGCTTGGACCAGTACTTCCCTCTGTAAAAAATCATAGAAACAATAGAAAAGGGATAGCATTAATAAACACCATTTACTTTTCCACATGATATGTTAGCACTTAAAATTTCTTAAAAACAAAGGAACGTTAGATAAAGGGACAATGATAATGGGGGAGCTGCATCTAGAACTCTAAAGAAATACACATGAACAATGAAATAAATATTTTTAGAGACCTAACTCTTGAAACAACAGATAGCAAATGGAAAAATATACTTAAGATAGAAACATTCTCAAAATAAAATAAAATTAGATTTCTTGATTTTAGCCTAATTGGAGACTCATTTTGGATTCTGACAGCTGAAACTGTAATAAAAATTTTTGTTTTTTCAAGCCCAGAAGTCTGAGCTATCTCATTATAGCACCAATAAAAAATTAACAGATATTACATAATGTTGTATGCATACTGTTTTCTATATTGATGAACGTAATAACATTAATGTTAGCAATTATAGTTATTATTATAATTGCTAAGTACTGATCTATGATTTAATTACACAATCATATGAAATTCATTATTCAACAATAGAAAATATAAAATCAAACTCATTTGTATGAAATTAACTACACATGCTTTCTTTCTATAAAGGCTGCTCATGAAAAAGTTGGAAGTGTGCATCATTGACGGATTCAAGCAAGCCTGTAGAGATGAGATCTACATGTGTGTATAGTAAGCATTCCTACTCTGTACTCATTTAGTTCTTTTTTTATCTTTATTCGTACATTAAATATACACATCATGATTGCACTCCATAATGGGGATTTGTACCAGTATAAGACACAACTTAATTCTCATTTTTTCCCATAGCCCTACCCACTCATTTAGTTTTTTAGTGATCTAACATTCAACTCCTCATCTACTTGTACCTTGTGTTAAAAGGACCTGAAAGAAAATTTTTTCTCCTCTCTATCTCATTGGTCATGTTTTCCTGATTGAACTTTTAGAGCACGGGATGCCTACTCCTTAAGTTTCATTTCTTTATTTAGCCTGTTCATCTATGAACTTGGAAGTAGATATTGCTTAAGGTATTACTAACAAAGAGTGATTATTCTTACTGGAATGAGTGTTAAATCACTTGAAATGTCTCCAAAGTGAACAACATTCCCTACTCATCAACGTGACTCTGTAAAGCCTTGGTAAAATTTTTTTTTTTTTTTTGGTTTCCCTCATTGGAAGTGAGAGCAATAACCCACAAACTTTCTGTAAAAGATGACACAGTATTTCAGCCTCTAAAACTTCTCAACACAGACCGAGATACTAGTAAAAATAAATGTGGTCAAATTCCAGTCAATTATTAATATAGAGGCTGAACAACTGCACATCGCTCTTTAGAGCTCTTCCCCTCACTAAGCTTTTAGCACCTCAGTCTGTCACGTACTAGTTACGTCATCATCTCAAGAAAAATATAGGTGGTGTGTGTGCATGTGTGCGTGCGAGTGTGTGCAGGCATGCGTGTGTGTCTGTGTGTGTAATGATATTCTATTGAGAGGGATTAAGATAATTTCAAAATATCTGTCAAAGTGATAACAGATTTCAAAATTCTTCTTGGATTTTTTAGTGGAAACTGTTAGTTTACTGGAAATAGCAAGGCTTTGGTGTTACAGTAGCCATATAGTATGAGAGGAGCGATGTATATCTGTGACTGAACAACTTAAAGTGAGAAGTAAAAATTCTTTTGTAAGAAAATGGAAGACAGACATATACAGTAGATCCTTGCGTAAAATTTGTGTACTGAAGCATATTAAGATATATTATTAAATATACTACTAAAGTATTATATACTATTATTTACTTATATAATACTGAAATATAATAATTCGATATCTCCAACACAAAGCCTCAAACTTATTACAATCCACTTTGTAGGCACAGCTCTGGTATTTGGTTTCCTTAATAGGTGGGTAAGATTTCTAAATTTCTTTCTTCATAAAATCACTATTAGTCACTATTCTAATGTTTTAACTTCAGCTTTCTAAATTCATGTTATTTACTTTTCTCCTGCCACTTCCTAAAGTCTCTGGATTCCTTTCTCCTTGCATGACTTCTTTTCACTTTTAAACACTGTAATGCTGGAATTATAGTTTTCTTTTCATGAATCACAGCCCCACTCAGGCAATAAACTCTTTGCAGCTATTTGCTCTTTATAACTTTAGGTCTAAATTCTCTAATGAGGATTTAAATACTTTAGAACTCACACCTCTGTTCTCTGTATTGCTAATTTAGTTTTCAATATCTTTTTTTAAACAGATGCCATTTTTTACATTTTTTTCTAGTAAGGTCCAAAGATGTATATTGATGACAGAGAAGAAGTTTGTGAGTGAACTATGGGATGTTTAAATAAAACATGAATATGATTACATTTATGAAGAACAATGTGCCAAAGATAAAATATGAGTTGAGAAGTGAGAAAACACAATAAAAATGGAAATAGAAAGAGAGAAGTAGAAAAAGGCAAATCTAAAACAAGAGATCTGTGCTACAAGCTCTCAATTCTTTTCTCTCTCTAGAAGGGCACATTACTCCCATCCTAGGGATAATTCTAACAGTGAAGTTCAGAACTGACTTATATTCCCCCATTTAAAAAAAATTTAAATAATAATTTTGTTTTAACTTTTTATTATTTTAAATGTATTTGCACACATTTGTTAAGTATACTTCTTAAAACCTTAAATGTGAAACTGAGGGAAAGTTCTATTTAAATCTAAAATCCAAATGGTCTATATGACATTAT
>PVIR01032779.1:0-18376 GCA_004026965.1 Petromus typicus
GAATGTGAATGAGTCGAGGTAGCAGAGTAGGTGATGTTTTAGGAACACATGGCATCTCCCCAAGGGTATGGATGGATTCAGGGACACAGTGATTTGATACATCTGGAATACTACATTCTCAAGGGACAAGAATAAAAAGAGAGGAGACAAGATACACAGAATCTCCACAATAATTACTGTGCTAGAAACAAGAGTGGAGTAATGTATGGTTGTAGACAATGTCAATCTTTCACCTTTATCATAGATATTTTCATTATCTAATCAGCAGGCTGAAACCAGATATTTATCAGAAGACCAGGAGATTTGGTCTCATGGGATTTGATAGACATGCCAGTAAGGACAGGGGGAAACAATGGATCCAAGAGATTTGGAGAAGGTTGTGAGGTTCATTTTTTGTGAATCGTTGGAGCCCAGAGGAATGGATAGAGTCTCACCTGTTTCCCATATGGACACAGATATGTTTTGTGTTTCCATGTATACAGACAATGAGAAAACACAGTTGATAGGCTTTACGGCAAATATGAAGTTTGCAGTTTGGGATACTTTGAGTCTGAAGTGTATGACAGCCCAACAGGCATATATATATCCAGGGGAAAGGCAGTATGTGCGTTATAGGGAAGAAATAGGAAGAGATAAAACAAGTGGAAAAACAAAAATTTCATAATTTTATTTTATGAAATATTCCCATTCAATTCCAAAAATATCTGGGGGAATTCAACAACATAGGAGACAAAATAACAATGATTATCAACTAGAGTAACTGTAATAAAGAAAATATTTTAAAATATCATTTAATTAGTTGATACAGAATATCTAAGATGATATTAAATTCTAAATACACTGTAAAGGGAAAAGGATCTCATACTCAAAATATGGAATTACAGGGCAGGGAAACAAATATATTTGCAGTTAACTTTGAAATGTGTCAAAAAGAAGATGGATTGCTGAATGGACAGAGTGATGGATTAATCAATGCATGTGCTGAAAGAAGCCAGATAAAATGTGGAATCTTGGTGGAAGTTTGGGAAGTTAAAACTTTCACTCTCTGCAGGTGTTTGAACACTGGTAAAACCAAATTTTAAAAGAGGGTAAGAACAGGGCATTTCACATATGCGCCTTGGTGTCTTGGAATTTCCCTATTCACCACCCATGCAACAAAATTCACGAAGCTCCAATCATCACATGTGATATGTAGTACTTGTGTGTAATTTCCTCTTATCTTCCCATTTACTTTAAATCACCTTTATGTTATAATGCCTAATCCAATTAAATGTTGTATGCCATTTTAATATTATACTTTTAAGGGATAATAAAGAAGTATTTTCACATGTTCAGTGGCAATATTTTTTTTCAAATGTTTTCAATACATGATTAGATTCATATGAAAATATAAAACCCACAAACACAGAGGGCCAAGTGTATAATGGTATTAGATAGCAGAAACAGTCTGAGTTTTGCATCCATTTTTTATTGATGGCACATTTTATATTCTCCCATTAAGTCTATTTTTATGCCCCTTAAATTTGAGCTGGTCCTGTGATTTGTTTTTATTAATAGAAGGAAATCGACCATGTGCCAGTTGATTCGAGGTCTCCAGAGGTCTGTGATTGTATTCTCTTGAAACCTTGCCTTGGGCAAAGAACACAGCTGGCTAGATTCTTGAAGATGAGAGACCATATTGAGCAGATCGAAATCATCCCACCTGAGGCCACCCCGAAGCCGCCAACGTCTGGCTTCTCAGGAAGCTCATGGGAAAGCTCGCGGTAAGGCCACGAGAAAACCCAGCCAACATCAGCAAGACTGCTAGCCAATGTGTAATTCAGGAAAATTAATAAGCTGGTGTTGCTTCAAGACACCAACTTTTGAAGGATTGTTAAAAAGAAGGGGAACGGAGAAGCTTCTAGACTTCAAAGGTCTAGAAGAACATATTTACCATACTAGAATAAGGAAAGTGAGATTATATTATAGTCTCTGTGGGTCCAATCCTATTGCTCAATTTAGCAGAGAATAATAACTGCTATTTGCTGATTTTCACTTAACAACTAAAAACAAGCTATGCAATAAAAATAGGAAAATAAACACTAAAATGTGACAATTTAAATATATTGTCAAATTTAATTAATATAATTAATTTTATACAATAAATAATAAATAAATTAATATGATAATAAACTGAAAAAAACTGTAAATTCTCCTCTTTAAATCAATGCACCAATGAAATAGTACAGGCTCAATAAATACCACATTGAAAAAAAAGCAAATTGTCCTCTAGATTTTATGAGAGCTAACTGGAAAATGTTAAGCACAACACAGAAAATACCATAGTCCTAAACATACATAGGTGAGGTGGCCACTGGTTGTTATCGTCAACCTGCCTGAATTAGGAGATGATGATTAGATTAGTAAATTATACTTATGAGTGTTTCTGTTTTGTAGAGATTCCTGAAGTGTACAGGAGTGGGTGGATTTTTAAAAAAATGTGTCAGGAGCTACTTAGTGTAGAAGGTTGTATAAATAACCAATGGAATGACTGGCTGTGCCAGCAAAATGGAAATGCTCATGAGGCTACTGTTTTCTCTACCAAGCAACAATTGGTGCTCAAGGGATGCAGTTCATCAAAATGGCTGGAAGATAGGGTTAAAAGGTGGCCACGGTATCTCTGACCATTTATAATCACAGAAGAAATAGAGGAGCTCTTCTGTAAAATAAAATGTCTTGCACCTCACTTGCATTATGGAACAATAATTATGTAAACGCTATAGTCCATGCTGTTCCTCCTGTCAAGCTTTGCAAAGACTAAAACAGATGTCAGCACCCTTGCTAGAATTGCTACTGCCAGGAGGGATTACCAAGTAATTAAAGACAGATAATATCATCAAAAAGACTCATACAACTCCACAAATAGAATTCCCTACAGTAAAAGCAGAGAAGTTTACATAAACACATTGAGTATGATATTAGAATAAGTATAATTAATGTCTTCAGAGAGTTGAGAGTCACTGAATTCATCAGATCTAAAATATTTATTTAAAATTTGAAATTTAATGATTAAATCACATATGTGTAGCAGAAAAGTTGTAGCTGAAGAGAATAAAATAAGTGAAAAAGTTGAACTAATAGAGTGTTACAATATTATTTAAAGGAAGTGCCTTGAAAGGCAAATACTTAAACAATGGACCATAAGGAATATTCAAATTAAGAACTGGGATTTAGCTCAAGTGGTACTGCACCTGCCTTGCAAATACAGTTTGATCTTTGGTATTACAAAAAAATAATAAAATAAGGAAATAAAACCCATAATTTATATAACCTTGTATCTCCTGTTTTATAGAACATCTGATCATTCATTTTTTTCTGAATTGCAGATCTAAATCTGAATGTGAAAAACTAAATTTTTAAAAGAAAAAATAGTAGAATATATTCAATCTTTGTGGTAAAGATTGACAAAGAAGACGTTAAAATGCTAACCATATGGAAGGAATAGTTTTATATTAGGCTATATTGATATCAAACCTTTATTTAATCAAGAGAAATAGAGTAGAACTGTAAGACAAAGAATGAGACAAAGTTTACACAATACTATATGTGTTTCCAAGTAATGTCTTATATCTACAATATATAAAGAACTTCAACAATTTAATAAGAAATAAACTAATAATCCTATAGAAAAATGGAAAAGGCCTTAAATAAGCACTTCACAATAGAAATAAACATGTAAATAATAAAATAATTTTCTATGAATAATTTAACTCAAAGTACTGTACTACCACTTACCCATCAGAATGATTATATTAATAAGAATATCAAATTTGGTAAAAATGGACAATAAGCATATTTTTCCTACCATGCCAGTGAGAGTATGACTAAAATATTTGGCAATAGTTATTAGAGCTCAATACACTGTGTGTCTGTCTGTCTGTTTATATATATATGTGTGAAAATATGTCTTCATAAAGGAAACAACTCTTTCTGCTTATATAACCAATAGATGTGTTTACCTAAATTCACTAAAAATATTCTAATATTTTCAAAATAATGCTTCCTTATAATAATCAAGGACTATAGTTTACCTGACAGGTGACATGTTCTGGTCTATTCACATAAAGGAGCACCATATGTAAACTGAACTAATGCTAAGAACATTGGCAAAGTGCAGTATCCATGTAAGTACAAGGTAGGAAATGTCCGCATTCTTCTATGAGAATGAAAAACAGGGAAGACTGATGATGGCAGGCATAAGGATGATAGCTATTCTTCTAGGGATGTTGTCTGGAATGGCCACATTTCTTATACTAGAAGTTTTTGTTTCTTGATCAGATGCTTATTATAAAAAGATTTTTCACTATGAAAGTAATTGTCTACATTGTGCTTTGTATGATCTTTTGTATTTTTATATGCAAAAATATAAAAACTTTTAAAAATTAAATGTGAGAAAAAGATCTATGTTTGTGAGATTTATTGTGTTTAAAAGTCAAGATGTATGGTGTGAATAAAATAGGCTGGCTTCTGTGTGAGAAAGGGTAGAACCTTAAGTATTCATACCTTAATTTGCAATAAAAACATAGAAGCAGGGAAGTTAGTCACATTGAAAACACATTTTAATGACTTTTTTAAAATAGTCACATAATTTTAAAAATGGTTTGTTGGGACCTGATACTTCTCTAGGTTAAAAAAGCATATCTAAATGAGCCTTTTGGTCCTATAATTTTACACGGTGAAAACTAAAGGGTTATTTTGCCAATTTGTTCTCAAAATAAAAACAAGTATGATATAGTACATTGCTTTCTAACACTGCAGTACCACTAAAGAGTGGAAATGTATTTCCTGTTAGAAACTTTTTAATGAATTTTGCCTTTGTCAGGGAAAACTTTGAGAGATACAGAAGCCTGTTTTCTACTTTCTACACCCTCATTTTCTCATATGTCAATCCAAATCACAGAAGCAGAAAGACAGAAAGGAAAACATGCTTCTGCAATTCTTCATGAACTGTGTCAAACTGCATAACTAATAATTTTCTTGAACAGAAGGAAATAATTTTGCAATCTTTTAGAGAGCAGAGGAAGTTTTTATTTTTTTTCTTTTAGTAGTCATTAGCATAGTTCTTTACTGTGTAGTGCATAAAAGGTGAATACAAAAACCTCATTTCCTTCATTTTGCATTTTGTTTTCTTATAACTTAAAATCATATATTTCAAAATTTAATGTGGTTATTGTTTTATAGAGATGAAATGTATCTCAACATGTCAAAATAAACTTAAAATAAACCAGGTATTTAAACATATCTCTCCAAAGTAGGCTTTCATCAGACTCATCACATTAGGGACATCTGCTGTAAAATACACCTCAATTAAAGTACTCTTTGCCTTCAACAATGTTTTATTGAAGCAAATTGATACAAGAGACATAACACAACACAACTTTTAATAATAGACAACTGTGGGCTGGGAATTTTCTCAGTGTTTTTGGCATCTGCCTGGCAAGCACAAGGTCCCGAGTTTGATCCCTGGTACCAACATACTTCAGTGCTGGGTGTGATGACTCATGCCTGTAGTCCCAGCACTCAACACTTGGGAGCAGATGCAGGAGGATTGCTGTGAGTTCAAGGGAGGCTGGGACTACATAGTGAGTTCAGAGATAGCCTGAACTACAAGGTACTACCTTGTCTTAAAAAAAAAAAAAAAAAAGACAACTCTGTTATGAGCTGATGAGATAATCACTCTCAATTATTATGGAAATGCTAGATAAAAATAATTGATTCATAGAATCAGTTCTCTCCAGTACTGTGTTCTTTGTGTAGATGTGAAGGGACATTATCTTTTTTCTTTATTCTATATTGGTGGCCTCTTCTTCTTTACTGCTTCTTCCTTTCCAGACTCTAATTTTTATCTGTCCACATTTACTCTAGAGGTGGCCTCATCCAGTGTCAAGATTTTGGCACTATTTAAATGTAGTACACCTAACTTCCAGAGGCTCATCTAAAGCTAGTTCCCACTTTTCTCTAACACACTCTTACATCACTGACACATTCACTTAGTTATATGATGGAAATCTGGGACTTACAGCATTGAACCACTTTTTATACTTGCACCAATGCCATCTTGTTTCAAACTTATAATATTTCACCTGTGTTTTTGCCATGGCTTGGTGAGTGGATTCTTCATTCCAGGGTATCTGAATTCACCACTTGGAACTGTTGATTACTTATATCAGTTGTACTTTTCTCTTTTCTGGGGTCCTGGGCTTTTCTTTGTTGAAATAGTTTTTACTACTGTCTTTATTCTATCACCTGTATTAATCTATTTGAGTTTTTACAACTTCTTCGTTCACTTTTAGAAATGTATTTCTTTCAAAGTTAGCTAATTTATTGGAATAAAAGAATTTTAATGATGAATAAAAAAATTTAATGATGTTAGTTGTGATTTTGTCTTTTTCATTTCTAATTGCATTGATGTGGGATTTTTTTTTTTTCTTTCTTTTTGGGGAAGTTTGGCTAAGAGTTCGTTGATCTTGTGTATCCTTTCAAAGACTGATATTTTAACCCATTGATTCTTTGTATTACTTTTTTAAACTCAATTTTATTAATTTCTGCCTGATGTTTGTAATTTCTTTCCTGATGTTCACTGCAGATTTGGATTGTTTTTATTTTTTTAGGATCCTGAGATACACTGCTAAACTATTTTTTGGGGGATTACTCAATTCTTTTAATGTGTGTGTTTCAAAGTAAAATCTTCCATCTCAGAACTTCTTTCATTGTGTCCCACAGTTGTGTTATGCTGTGCTTCCATGTCATCTGCCTCTAGGAAGTTTTTAATCTCTTCACTGAGTTATTTTATGATCCACTGATTATTTGGTGATATATTATTTAATATCCATGTTTGCTTAATTTTTGTGGTTTCTTCTGCTGTTGAGTTCTAGATTCAGCATATTTTGATAGCATGAAAGAGATTATTTAATTTTTTCAGTTATTTTTTACTTATGGAGATATTCTTGATGGCTGATGGTTTATTTTAGAGAAAAGGTTTTGTATGCTGCTGTAAAATGTGTATTCTGTTACTGTTGAATAAAATATTCTGTAAATATCTGTTAAGTTTATTTGTTCAATGTTATAATTTAACATTTTTAACTTGTTTTCTTGTCTAACTATGAACAGAGAATGTGGAAGTCCCTGGCCATGACTTTCTTGGTGTCTATCTGTCCTTTAGGTCCAATGGCTTTTGTTTCATCAATTTGTATATGCCAACGTTTGTTGCATAGACAAGTATAATAGTTATTTCTTCTGTTTAAATTGTTACCCTTACCAGTATAGAGTGGCCATGTTTGTCTCTTCTGAACATTTTTGGTTTCACGTTGGCCAGGTCTGAAAATAAGATAGCTACTCCTGGTTATTTTGAGATCCAGTTGAACACAGTACAGTTTTTTAGCCCTTTGTCATTAGTCCATGAGCTTCCTTAGGATGAACTTTATCTTCTATAGAAATTTATGGTTTTATTTTTGTGTAATGTTTATCTAATATGCCAATCTGTCTTTTGACTTCAAGTTAAAATTACTGACATGGAGAGATATCACTGTAAGGTGTTTACTGAATGGTGTTCTTACATTATTTTTCTTGTTTTCACCCTATTTTGAATTTTTTTCCTCTTTTGTTTAATTATATTCTCAGATGTACACTATGCAGTTTTCTTTAGGCTCTGTGATACTCATAACTCATCTGTTTCTGTGATTGACTGTTTTAGCTATTGAGAAGCTGAGGGTTTGGAGACATTTTTATATTTTAAAAATAACAGCTTCATTTTCTACTGTACATTGTTTGGATGTGACAACCTGTGTCTATACCATGGTTATATTAAGACTGTGGTTTTCTTCATAGTGTTGATATATACTAAAGTGGTATTTCAGTTATCACTGCTGACATTTATATAGACAGTTTCAATTACCAGATGTTCTAGCTTCTACAAAATGGATTTCCAATGCTTTCATTTGATTCCAGAATATGCCTGAGAAATTAATCTGTTGAATATCCTAACATTATTTGATGCATCAGATTAAATGTATGAATAGCTTTATCATTTGTTTAGGATTTTAAAATAGAGGCAATTAATTTATTGTTGGATCTCTTGTATTCCAACAAATAATCAGCACATGGAAAGAAGTAAAATCTGGCCAGGGATTTAGCTCAGTGGTTCCTGCATTTGCCTGGCAAGCTGAAGATCCTGAGTTTGATTCCAAGTAACCACATGCTGCAGTGCTGGGGTTGGTGGCTTACACCTGTAATTTCAGCATTCGAGAGGCAGAGGCAGCAGGACTGCTGTGAGTTTGAGTCAGCCTGGGCTACACAGTAAGTTCAGATCCACCCTGAACTACAAAGCAAAACCCTGTCTCAAAAAAAAAAAAAAATTAAAAAAAGGAAAAAAAGAAAATAAATAAAACTTTCTTAGACAGAATGTTATTTACTTTTCTCTCATTTCTGGGAAAGAAAATGCCTGATACCTAATGTTAGAAGGGAAGAGGTTTAATTGGCTTAAATTTTCAGTCTATAATCAGCTGGCTTCAAGGCAGGGATGGCAAACAGACATGCACAAAGCAACAGTGGTAACGAGAGACGGAGAGTGAGACTTAACAGTCTCCCTGCCCCTCTAACCTTATTCAGGGTAGTTAGAGTAGGTAACACTCACACCCTTAATCCTAGTGCCCTTGAGCTGAGCATTGCACCATGAATCAATTCCACTTTCACATACTCTACATCAAGCCCATGAGGCTTTGGCGCAACACCTAGCCCCAACCATAACATTCTGCTCCTGCAGCCCCAAAGACTCATGTACACTCCTTTATGTAAAAGGCATTTAGTCCATCTGTAAGAGTTGCCAAATTTTTAACTTTTTCAACATTGCTGAAAAGAACAAGTCCAAAGTCTCCTCTAAAATTTAAGGCAAACTCTTCACTACAAGCCTACATAGAAACAAAAAGTAAGTTAAATACTTCCAAAACTTTATGGAACAAGACAGATGTTTCCATTCCAAAAATTACAAACCAGGGAGTCCAGAAGAATGGAACCAAAGCAGGTACAAAATCCACTCATGCCAACATTAAATCCTACAGTTCCATTCATCATCTCCAGAAATCCGAGGCAAGTTGTTAGCTTTGAAGGGCTTATAGGCCCTGCTCCTGAGCTCTTCTGGTGGCTGTAGCTCCCATGGCTTCTCTCAGTCCAGTTCTTATCCCTCCCTGCAGTTTTCCTCAGACGATGCATGCTCCTATCATTTCCAAACTTCTGGGGTCTTCACTGCACCTTTGCTTCACATTTCACACTGTCCTCTTAGAAGCACATTGTCTGACCTCCCAAGCCTTCTCCTGAAGTCTGAATGGGAGTCGTCCTGAGTCCACAACTCTTGGATTCTGCCTGTACCTAAAAGTATCTCCACATAGATGATGCAAAGGTCTGCTGCCTGACACAACAGTACTATCCAGACTTTTCTCTCTCTTAGCTGTCGAGAGAGAGGTCCAGTCCCTATGAAGCAAATCCTGAGGGACAACTTCCCCAAGCCACCATTTTGGAGCAACTTCCCTAAACTGCTACCATTCTGAATCATGCTTCTCTGGGGCTTCCTACTCAAAGCAGTCTTTCATTATTGCAATTTTTGAACTTCAGCAGATAGAGTCTGTTGCTTCATGTGATGCCTTCAGCCCATCTCTTTTATTTTCCTTTTCCTTCTCAGCAATCAAAATATCCTCTGCTCTGTCTTTGAAGTGCACAACTTTACTGGAATTTCCTTTCTGGAAAAACTCGAAATGTTTCAAATTATTCTGCTAAGCTGCTTGGTCTTTATCATCCACTTAGATCTGGCTAGAAACCCCAACAGTAGCCATCTAACTTCCTCAATATTTGATTGCTTTGAAATTTCTTCTGCAAGATTAGTTAGTCCACTCCTCCTCATCTCAGTCTCAGGAAAAATGTCTAGACATAAACAAAATGCAGACACACTTTCTGCCAAGCTATAATACACATCATCTGGAGTCCAACAACCAGTGCTATATTTCTTCCTGTCAGAAACCTCTGTAGATTCATCTTTACAAGCTTTTTGGTCTTTCAAGCTCTACCAAGAATCTCCCATAGAGAGCAGCCTAAGATGTTCCAGCTCCTCTTCTCCAGCCGGCATCTCTGAATCTTTTGACAATCTCTCAACATGGGCAAAAGGTGAACAAACTTTGTTCTAAGTCATAATGTACATCATGTGGAAGCCAGCAGCCAGTGCAGCCCTTCCCACCAGAGCCCTCCTGAGCTGGGTCTTTACTTGCATTCTGGTCTTCTGAGCTTTGAACAGAATCTCCCATATAAACAGCTTATGGCATTCCAGTGCTGTTTGTGTAGCCAACATCTTTGATTTTTTTCTAGCTCTTTTCCTTCCCACAAGCTAGTTCAAAAGACTTTTTAGCCACATGGCTAGGTAATGTCACAACAATGACCCTGCTTTTCTGGTACTGACTTTTGGTGTTAGGTAACTTTCTCTCACTGCTAAGACACAATACCCAATACCTCGAATTAGAGGGGAAGGAATTTATTTTGCTTATAGTTCATTGTGTTTTCAGGACATAATTGGCTGGATCCAAGGTAGGGATAGCAAACAGGTGGGCACAAGGCAGTGTGAAACAGGGAGATAAAGAGAGAGAGAGAGAGAGAGAGAGAGAGAGAGAGAGAGAGTGAGAGAGAGAGAGAGAGAGAGAGAAAGAGTCCCAGAGACAGACAGAGACAGACAGAGACAGAGACAGAGAGAAAAGGAGAGAGACAGACAGTAAGACAGACAGACAGACAGAGACAGAGAGATTTAGTACCATCTCCCTGTCCCTACCATCTTATTTATGCTATTTAGGGTGAGGAGCATTCACACTCTTATCCTTGAACCTACTTGGTGTCATGAATCAGTTCCAGTTTTGTACACTCTAGATCAAGCCTATGACCACATGAGACCTTGGGAGGACATCTAGACCCAATCCAAAACAGAGTCACTTGACCCAAACATTTAGTAATCCTCGATGAATGATGCATAAACTCGCTTTCAGAAGCCTCCTCAAATTATGATTATGGTGGTGATATAAGTGAAAATGAGTACACTTTTCAGAATTAGTAGAGAATATTGACATATACTCTCAAGGTGAGTTTGATTCACTAGCTAGAGTTTAATCAAAAGTTTAAAGCTACCTAAGAATCATTATTAAAAATTGTAACAAAAACATAAGGCTAAAGAACCCTGTGTTGCCCTATTCCCTTCTCTCCAACTGCACTCTGAATAGCATTGAAAATCAGCTACCCATAATCACCATAAAAGCAAGATCCTTCATATCATCTAAAGGATGGGCCAGGATAGGAACTCCGGACATCTATTTGATTTGACTCAGTAAAGGATTCCTCTGAAAACATAATTTGCTATTTGATGTCACTCTGAGCTCATCAGTGACAACACCTTCTTTTTTAAGTAAGCATTTGTCAAAGGTAACAAAGTGGCTTAAAACACTGTAGATAAATTGATACCATTATAGTCGGCTCATTCTAAGAAGAGGAAAAGCTAAGAAATATGACAAAGGGAGCTTTGAAAATATCCCAAACATTGGGAAGACTATGAGCCAGCTCTGGGAATAAGAGAGAAAGCCTTAAACTCTTACCTATCAGAAATTTCAGAGTACCTACCCACAAAGGAGACAAAGGCTGCTGAAGAATGGTAGACTGCCATCCTGAGTGTTAGAGATGAGAACCAAGAGTACATCAAGAACATGTGTCACGGCAGGAGGACTTCAGTTCCGGGCAGTTATGGACTCTGATTTCAACAGAGCAGTGACCACTGAGATAACCAAGCAGAGATTATTTTGTATAAAATGTTTTACCTAAATAAATCATCTTCATGAAAGCAGAAAAACATTTGTTAAAATCTGTCTTTGTAATGAAAAGCATCCAACTGATAAAGGGCTAATATCTTTAAATATGAGAATCTGAAGATTTTATCTTATCATGAATAAGATAACAATGCTTAATCATATACATTTCATTTGACATTTAGGCATCACTTTTCCAAAGCATATTTTATGTGATGCATATTTATAACTATTTTTTTTGTTGAATTGGATATGTGGGTTAGAGCTTTCAAACTTAAGACTTGATAATTTTCATTTTGCTTAAATTTTATTCACATCAGCCATATCACTCTTTAAACAGCTTTATCCACTGTGTGTAACTCACACTATACTGTGTTCTGTTGAATCACAAGAGTAAAGCAGGGTAAGATTTTTTATGAATTTACTTTGTTCTATAATGCTATTCTAAAGAGACTGTCAGTGCCTAACAAAGCCTTCAACAATTTTGTGACAACCAGAAAAACACACGTTTTCATCTATCTTTAAAATTTAATGAAATGTGTTCACAGAACTTCACATGTTTTCTTTTCTGTGAACATTTTGTTTTAGTTCATTTCCTTTGTCGACTACATTAACATTTAATAAAATACAGATTATGAAGAAGTATTCAAAATGATTGCGTCTATGAGGTGGAACAAACATTAAGGATAAGGAAATGGATTCTAATGAATATTCAGGATATATGGTAAAGAGTAGGTCGTTTAGTGGTTTCCCTTCCTTATATTTAATTCTATCCCTAATGAATTTTGTGAGTATTTTGCTAATTTATACTATTAATTTAGAGATCTGCCACCAAAGTTGAAATGGAGTGAAAAGTTTTACTAGAAAAAAGATATCAAATGACAAAGAGATATATTTTTAGTAATACAATTCATGAAAAATCAGAACCATTAATTTCACATAAGAAGTGATTACTTTGAGTAATTTTGTATATTGATTTTCAGCAGAACTCCTTTAACCTGATAAATCATATCCTATCATTATATACCATTTAAATTAATTTACTCCTTGAATTCAAGCATAAAAAATTTACATAACATTATTATCTTTTTATTGTCTAAGTTAACACCAATGCCTATAAATCTTTTATGAACTTTAATGGATGACTACTGAACTATTTGAAGCATTATATATTTTACTTAGTGATAAAGCTATTTGGAAGTAAAAAAATCCAAAGAAACCTGATTCTTCTACAAGTTGGGGAATCTATTTATGTCTTCTTACATTGTATTAATCTTAGAGCAATCATCTAAATTCATATGCCTTTTCTTTTTACTCTCATATAGTTATCCTAATGCCATTGTGGTAATGAATTAAAATCACTGAATTAATCTGATAGTCACATTTTGCCTTGGATGTACCAAACTGAACAGTTTTCAACTATTATAAGTGTATAAGAATTGCACTTTCCACAACTCTTTTCTGAACTAAACTAAATACTGTGATATGAATTGCATCAACATGAAATGCTTTAGCATCATTTCAAAAAAGAGACAAAATGACTTAATTATAACTAAGTCCCAGATATTCTAGTTACTTCGTTGGCCACTGATGTTCAGTATTTTCTTTCTTTTTTTCTTTCTTTCTTTTTCTTTTGATTTATTTATTTTTTGGAGACAGGGTCTCACTTTGTAGTTCAGGCTGGCCCTGAACTCACCACGTAGATCAGATGAATCTTGAACTCACAGGAATCCTCCTGTCTCTGCCTCCTGAGTGCTGGGATTACAGGTGTGAGCTACACATGCCGGCACTGTGGTATGTGGTGCTGATTGCTGCTGAGTGAGAGTCACCAATGCCGGGCATTGTTGTATGTGGTTACCGGGGATCAAACTAGGGACCTTGCACTTGCAAGGCAGGTGCTGGAACCAGTAGGCTAAATCTCCAGCCCTGTGCAGTATTTTTTGACCAGGAATAATATGATAGACAAAGGTGGTCAGTGGATTGCATATTTCTGCTACAGTAATATAAATAAGACCTAATGAGAATATAGTGAAAATATTTGTCTTTCCCATGTCTCAAATGTATTTCTCATCTATTGCTTATAACTTCATCCATAGAATGTATTTTCCCATTTCAACATCCATGACTATAATATCTTTAAAAAGACACCAATTTTTTTGTGTCAGTCTGTTTTCCTGGTCCAATCTTCTAGATTTGGCATCCAGTATTTAATTAGATTTTGCAATGTTTGTCTGTAAGTAAGATACTTATTCTTACTCCAGAAAGATCTGACATCTTAGATCTGGTCCTGACTTTGGATCTAGGTAAGGGTGGAATGAGCTAGTTTTTGTTTTAGAAAATTGTCAGAACTGTATAAGATTGCTTTATGAGCTATTGTTTAAAGTTCAAAACAATTTAGCACTGAGATACTGTTGCTTGCATTATTTAATAAATGTATTCTAAAAGATGGTTTAACTGTTTTCATAGACTTGCTAACTAGGTGACCAGTAAAACATAAAAAGATTTGTTTTCTCTGCTTTTTCAGAAATGAGGGTTCTTCACACATATAGAAACAGTTCAGAATCATGAGATGGGTGTTCACCTGGCTAAGAAAGGGCTCTGAGGAACTGCATTTACATATTGCTCACTTCTGAACTTTTCTGTGCTTCCCCATTTTTGTGTTATACCTGTTTTTTAATAACGTGAACCTATGTAATCATAAAATCTGAATGTCTCATATAATAAGTAGTAAGCAGTTATAATGTTATATAATGATAAAATTATGATTGGACTTACTATTAACAGCATCATAGTAATGAAAAATGAACACTCTCCAAGTGCAGACTGTGCTTCTGTATGTCCATGTGTGTGTATAATTGGCTTATGTGATTATGGAAACTGATACATCTCCAGGTCTGTAGCCATTGTGTTTGAGGCCTATGAAAACCAGTAGTGAAATTACATGTGAAGTCTGCCAGTCTTGAACTTGACTTGAACTTTTGGTTTAAATTCAAATCCAGACCAAACAAACAAAAAATCCAAATTCTAGCCAGAAGGCAGCCATGCAAGATAAATTTGATTGTGCTTGAAGAGAAGTCTTTCATCTCTTTACTGAGGGACTGAATTTCATCTACATCAGCCAAATACTCTGTCTTTAATGATTCAAACATTAATTTCCTCAAAAACACCTGACATACACACAATTTTTCAGCAAATTCCCTGAAATTCTGCGTCAGTAAGTTGAGACAGAAAATTAATTATTTTTCATGCTACCAGAAAGAAAACATCTATACAATATATTCAACAAAAGAGAAAGGAATGAAAACATGTTTACAGAAAAGTCAACTAAACTCCAAAAGTGGAAGTAATGAAAAAAAAAAAAGACCTCCAAATCAGAAAACATAACAGAAAATTAATAATGTGGCAGTAATATGCTAGCCTTATAAAAAATTACTTGAAATACAAATGGATTAAACTCACCAGTCAGAAGATGGAGTAAACGATACATATCAGTTTGAATCTCATTGTTAGATTGAAAATGAAAAGATAGAAAAAAAAATATATCCCATGAACATTATAACTAAAGAGAGAGGATGTGGCTATAGCAATGTCAGACAAAAAAGGCATTAAGCAAATAGCATTATGTGAGAAAGAAGGACATTATGTAACATTGTCACTGTCATGAGAAAAGATGCCGTGAAGAGCCCGGTGGATGGCTGGCCAGAAGCGTGTGGGATGTACAGCGCAGATTATTTGCAAATTTCAGATTGACAGCACATATAAATCAATGCACACTGCTATGATATATTGTAAGTTTTATAGCTATAGATAAAGATCAGCTACCTAGATACATTAGAGTGAAGTTGAGAATAATAAAAGCAAGATAAAAAATGAAATGGACCTTCTCCACACACAAGGAAAATAATACTTCCAAGGGAAAGAAGTTAGACTGACTATAAATGTCTCCCCTGAAGAATGGTAAGAAAGCATCATTATGATGATGGCAAGAAACGTCAGTCTGGACCTGTAAATCCAAGGAAAATATTTGTGAAAAATGAAAGCAGGTTAGACATTTAAGGCATAAAATGGAGCATTCATTATCTTTCAAGATAACTTTCAACATTGTTGAAATTCTTTCAACAATGTCAAAGTCTGACAATGCTATAGCCACATCCTCTCTCTTTTTATTTATTTATTTAATTTTTTAATCTTTATTGGTGCATTACATATACACATCATGATTGCACTCCATAATGGGGATTTGTACCAGTATAAGACACAACTTAATTCTCATTTTTTCTCATAGCCCTACCCATCCTACTGCCCCCCCATATACATAAAATTTGTTTCCTTATTTTTTTGTTACAATCTCAACATTTTTCCCCTTTTTCCTATTTTACATTGAGCATTTTCTATTTCACAATATATAACATACAGTTCTAGGACTCATTTAGTTATAATGTTCATGGGATATATTTTTTTTCTATCTTTTCACTTTCAATCTAACAATGAGATTCAAACTGATATGTATCATTTACTCCATCTTCTGACTGGTGAGTTTAATCCATTTGCATTACAAGTAATTTTTTATAAGGCTTACCTATTACTGCCACGTAATTATTTGTCTTCTGTTGTTTTCTGTTTTGGAGGTCTTTTTTTTTTTTTTTTTCATTACTTCTACTTTTGGAGTTTAGTTGACTTTTCTGTAAGGGATATAACTCAGCAATTTGGAGATCCAAATAGTCCTGAAAAGCAGTGTAGATGAGAAATGTAAATTAATATTGGCTGCTTAAAACTATTATTGATATTACTTTGAGGGATTATATTTATATGTTTTTAACAATGATTCATGGATCAGGATAGTGATATATATGTCAGTTTCATAATACATTTATATCATTCAAGAATAAGGTAAACATAAAAGGTCAGTTTTGTGTGTCCAGCTCCTGAGATAGTAGTGAAAGAGTCTAAAACTCTCCAACTAATAATGGATTAAAATTGTAATAAAAATTTTTCAAAGGAAAAGGTAAAAGAATCAAATGAAAATATAAGCCATACTGAATAAAGAAAAGTGATTAATAATCTTGTAGAACTGATGCTCAAATCTTTTTTTTATGTTTATTGGTACATTAAATATACACATCATGATTGCACTCCATAATGGGGATTTGTACCAGTATAAGACACAACTTAATTCTCATTTTTTCCCATAGCCCCACCCACCCTTCCACCCCCCTATATACATAAAATTTGTTTCCTTACTTTTTTGTTACAATCTCAACATTGTCCCCTTTCACCTTATTTTACATTGATGCTCAAATCTTTTAAATTAAACATAAATGTAGTAAGATCTTTACATAAAAAGCAAACATAATCAAAGGAGATGGAAACTCCCAGCCATATATTCTACAGCAGTATAAGTAAAATGATACACAGCTCCATGCAAAAGTTAACTGTAAACAGTTGATGTAGAGATGGTGATATCAAGAAGCATGGATTTTAAGACACCAATAATTATTATGAATATAAAGAAATACTGTGTTCAATGTATTAATAAATTAAAAGTAAACTAAATCATGCAATTAATAATTCAATTGGTGTTTCTGCATATATAAATGTAAACTCAGTGGTCTGCAGACTGACAAAAACTGATTTCAGCATATATTATGCAACATAATATAAATAATATAAAAATTAAAATCAAGTCATAGCAAACTGAGTAGCTTGAATATTATATCTGACATAATGATATGTATGAATTCTATTCGTTATTAAGGGAGAATATATTTTTTTCACTCACATCTTGTACTTTAAAATAAAATGCCTAGTATTTGGAAAGGCCTCTCCATATATTTCTAAGAAATGAAATAAAAGTTTGCAATTACAGAGGGAAGGTAAACTAAATACTAAAAATAAGTTATTTTTATATTTTTGAAAGGAAATACAATTGTAAACATCATGTAAATCTAAGGAAGGGATCACAATAGAATGGAGAAAATAGATTTACACATAATAAAATACAAAATAATAAAGCATAGTACATGTACCGAGGCCATGACTTAACAGAAATATGAAATGGATATCTTCTGTAAAGAAAATGCTAAAATTCAATTAACAATTTTTGCAAAATGTTAAAGACATGAAAATTCAACATAATTGAAAATTATAAAACTACAATTCAATTCTATGAGAAAATAATAGAGAAAAATGAATTCAATATTTGTTTCACCAAGTACACATATAATTACCTGAGCAAAAATTTTAATGAAATAAAAAAGGAAAAAAAGTATATAATGGAATAAGAGATATCTTTAGAAATTAAAATAATTATAAATGGATATATTTTTTTTTTAATTATCTTTATTGGTACATTAAATATACACATCATGATTGCACTCCATAATGGGGATTTGTACCAGTATAAGACACAACTTAATTCTCATTTTTTCCCATAGCCCCACCCACCCTACCACCCCCCCATATATATAAAATTTGTTTCCTTACTTTTTTGTTACAATCTCAACATTGTCCCCTTT